>CAUYQG010047002.1:0-14840 GCA_963574415.1 Tarsius wallacei | reverse complement strand
TTAAGATTTTTAACTCTTTTATCTTTTTTTTTTTTTTTTTTTTTTTAGTTGGAGTCTCACTATTTAACCCAGACAGGAGTGCAGTGGCCGCTCCCAGCCATTGCAGCCTCGACCTGCTGGGCTCCGGTGATCCTTCCGCCTCAGCCTTCCAAGTAGCCGGAACTACAGGTGCGTGCTACCATGCCTGGCTCATTTTTTGATTTATTGTAGAGATGAGGTCTCGACAAGTTGCCCAGGCGGGTCTCGAACCTGCGGGCTCAGGCAATCCACTCACCTCAGCCTCCCAAAGCGTGGGATTACAGACAGGCTGAGCCACCGAGCCTGGCTCCTTTTAGTAATATTAAAGAGCCCAAAGAATGTGTGCACAACATTCTTCCCTTAAAACAACACAATTTCCCCTCAAGTAACCAATAGTATATCTAAAATGGCTCTATTTTGAACCACTGCCTGACCAAATTTATGAACCTTTTCAGGAGAGGAATTCTAAAACCTTGGGGTGTAGTCTGGCTCCATTGCTGTTCTCCGAACCATAGTATTATAGCACCATCTTAAACCTCTTGTAAAGCACGAAGTAAAGAGGTTTGAGAAAAAAATAATTCCCAAATCTTCTTGAGTAATTAGGATTGGATTTTCATACTTTTCCTGCTACTTGAATTGCCTTATACAGTTGGTCCTCCATGCAGGCAGGTTCCATATCCATGAACAAAACAGACTGTGGATCAACAATTTTGGAAGAAAAGAAACCAAGAAAAATAATACAACAATAAAAATAATATAAATTAAGAAATAAGCCGGGCTCGGTGGCTCAGCCTGTAATCCCAGTGCTTCGGGAGGCCAAGGTGAGTGGATTGCCTGAGCCCGCAGGTTCAAGACCCGCCTGGGCAACTTGGCGAGACCTCATCTCTACAATAAATCAAAAAATCAGCCGGGCGTGGTAGCGCGCACCTGTAGTTCCAGCTACTTGGAAGGCTGAGGCGGAAAGATTGCTGGAGCCCAGCAGGTCGAGGCTGCGGTGGCCGGAAGCAGCCACTGCACTCCAGTCTGGGCGACAGAGTGAGACGCCAACTCAAAAAAAAAAAAGAAAAAGAAACAGTGCAGTATAATAAATATTTACATAGCACTTACATTGTATTAGTTATTATAAGTAATCTAGATATGATTTAAAGCATGTGGGAGGATATGCATAGGTTAAATGCAAACACTTTTAGGAATCACCACACTGTTTTCCACAGAGGTTGTACTAGTTTGCGCTCCCACCAACAGTGTAGAAGTGTTCCTTTTCCCCGCATCCTTTCCAGCACCTGTTGTTTTTTGAGTTATTGATGATGGCCATCCTGACTGGAGTTAGGTGGTATCTCAGTGTGGCTTTAATTTGCAATTCTTTGATGACTAGTGAGGCTGAGTCTTCCATGCAACCCCACAATCCCCTTACTGGGAATATACCCAGAGGAACTCAAATCACTGTATGAAAAAGATACCTGCACACGCATGTTTATTGCAGGATTATTCACAATAGCGAAAACATGGAACCAACTATGCTGCCCATTGAAAGAGGACTGGATAAAAAAAATGTGGTACTTACACATGATGGAATATTATGCAGCCATAAAGAAGGATAAAATTATAAACTTTGCAGCAACTTGGATGGACTTAGAGTCTACAATACTGAATGACTATCACAGAAACAAAGAACAGGGTACCACATGTTCTCACTCATAAGCGGACCTTAACAATTATCATACTATAAGAAAGGGATTGGCAGTAGTGAGAAACTGCCAGGAAGGGAGGGGGGCACACCTCATCAACAATGTTACCTGCATACTATACGATTAGCTGGGCTCGGTGGCTCAGCCTGTAATCTCGAGCCTTGGGAGGCTGAGGTGAGTGGATTGCCTGAGCCCGCAGGTTCGAGACCCGCCTGGGCAACTTGGTGAGACCTCATCTCTACCATAAATCAAAAATTTAGCTTGGTGTGGTAGCGCGCACCTGTAGTTCCAGCTACTTGGAAGGCTGAGGCAGAAGGATTGCCGGAGCCCAGCAGATTGAGGCTGCAGTGGCCGGGAGCAGCCACTGCACTCCAGTCTGGGCGACAGAGTGAGACTCCAACTCAAAAAAAAAAAAATTTTTAAACCACAGAATTAGATAATATGTTCACTAACTCCACATCTGCTGGTTTGGGAATAGGATCTACTCCTTTGGTTTAATTTGGCTTTTTTTTTTTTTTTTTTGGTTGAGAAGGGGACTGCAAACTCTCATCGTTATCCTTCCCTTAGTGTCTGTCTGTGTTGTGATGCTCAGGTACATAGTCTTCAGCCTTAACTGCTACTGTGTATTGGCCATTCCATCAAAGGACCCCAAAAAATGACCATCCAACAAAAAGAATAGAAAAATATGACACTGCTACAAGTGGAAATGGCCACCCTTAGCCACTTACTATGCAGTCACAACCTCATACAGCAATAAAGATGCAAGGTGATCACGGATACTAACAGTCTGTTTTTCTCAACTCGGGCTGAAGAATAACCATGGAAAAGGGGCTGAGGAGAGAACACCAGAACTGAAACCACATATACTTTCACAGCTTACTGCCTGCATTAATGTGACTATTAAGCCAGGCGTGATGGCTCACGCCTGTAATCCCAGCACTTTGTGAGATGAAGGCAAGAGGATTGCCTGAGCACAAGAGTTTGAGACCAGAGACTGAGAAACATGACGAGACCTCATCTCTACAACAAATCATGAAATTAACCAGGCGTGGTGGCACATGCCTGTAGTTCCAGCTACTTGGAAGGATGAGACAGAAGAATCACCTGAGCCCAGCAGGTCAAGGCTGCGGTGGCCATGAGCATGCCACTGCACTCTAGCTTGGGCAACAGAGTGAGACTCTGACTCAAAAAAAAGTGACTATTATTTCAGAAAACCTTACTAGAGAAAATAAAGTTGTAAATAATGTAATTCAAAAAGTAGACAATTCAATTTACCCTAAGTAAATATCCCCTTTCAGAACAATAACAGCTCAAACAAGTTCATCAAATCGCTATTTATTCTTCAAGACTCATTTCAAAACTCTTAACCTCACTGTATCTACAAATCTAAAATGATGACATAATAATTCTGTCTTGTTCTTTAACTAAGACCCCACAATGAAAGACCTACATTAAACCAGATCTCTAAAACCTCGCAAACATACCACTTTTCCTCTTCACATTTCAAGACACTACTAAGACTCTGTTGGGTAGTTATCCCCTACTTCCCTACTACAATAAGCAATAAACTCAGGTGTGCTTTTATAATAGAGCATTTTGATGGAATTTTGGGAGCGTTAACATTCAAAAGTACCTTAAAGTTTGGTAGCTAGGCTGGGCAAGGTGGCTCATGCCTGTAATCCCAGCACTTTGGGAGGCAGAGGCAAGAGGATTACCTGAATTCAGGGGTTCAAGACTAGCCTGAGCAACACGGCAGCCTCATCTCTACAATAAATAAAAAACGTTAGCCGGGCATGGTGGTACATGCCTGTAGTTCTAGCTACTTGGAAGGCTGAGGCTGAACGATTGCTTGGGCCCAGCTCACTGAGGCTGCAGTGTCCACGAGCGTGCACTGCACTCCAGCCTGGGTGACAGAGTAAGACTCTTACTCAGAAAAAAAGTTTGATAGCTTGTTGTAGCAAAACAGTAACTTATGATAACACAGCAGAAGCAGACCCTGAGCCAAGTCTGGGCCTTAAATGTCTAATGTTCATACAAAAACAAGAGAGATGTGTATAATTCAATCTAAATCTAGAATTGAAATTTCTCATTAAAAAAAAGAAAAAAGGGCTGGGCTCGGTGGCTCAGCCTGTAATCCCACGCTTTGGGAGGATAAAGTGAGTGGATTGCATGAGTCCGGGAGTTCGAGACCCGCCTGGGCAACGTGGCGAGACCGCGTCTCTACAATAAATCAAAAATCAGCCGGGCGTGGTAGCGCGCGCCTGTAGTTCCAGCTACTTGGAAGGCTGAGGCGGAAGGATCGCCCAGCAGCTCGAGGCTGTGGTGGCTGCACTCCAGTCTGGGCGACAGAGTGAGACTCCAACTCAAAAAAAAAAAAAAAAAAATTAACCAGGTGTGGTAGCGTGCACCTGTAGTTCCAGCTACTTGGAAGGCTGAGGTGGAAGGATCACCGGAGCCCAGCAGGTCGAGTCCGGTCGAGGCTGCGGTGGCCAGGAGCAGCCACTGCACTCCAGTCTGGGCGACAGAGTAAGACTCCAACTCAAAAAGAAAAAAACTTTAAGCAGTGATATATTGAGGGAGGAATAACAGATTTAAGCATGATTTTTTAACTTGTAATTTACTTACATTGTGTTATTGATAATCTAGTTGCACGTTAAAATGTTTTAAAACAGGCCGGGCACGGTGGCTCAAGTGTGTAATCCCAGCACTTTGGGAGGCCAAGGCAAGAGGATTGCCTGAGCCCAGGGGTTTGAGACCAGCCTGGGCAACTTGGTGAGACCTCGTCTCTACAATATATCAAAAAAATTAGCCAGGCGTGGTAGTACATGCCTGTCATTCTGACTACTTGGAAGGTTGAGGTGGAAGGTTTAAGGTGGCCGTGAGCATGCCACTGCACTCCAGTCTGAGTCACGGGTGAGACTCTGACCCATAAAAATCTTTTTTAAACAACCGCAATTGTGGGTCACAGGTGGGACTGAGATTCTGCTTAAATTCTTTTCTGTTCCCCACTCCCTGTATATTGTAAAAAAATAAAATAAAAAGCAAGAATCTTTACTGGAATCTATCTGGGGGGGGGGCAGAGAAAAAGCAATTCCAGAATAAAAAATGTTAGTTTTTATGTTTTCTATATTGAAAGTATATGGATTTATAATAAAAGAAACTTTATTTTCAGAAAAGAACCAGGGTTCCTTCTCCTCCACTGGAAATGAGACAGACTGTTTAGTGGTAACAGTCCATTGATCACACATTTTAGCTAAACCTGCTGCCACTAAGAATCAATGCTAAGTGAGCAATAGGTAATATTTCCCCATGCCTGTACTTGATTACTACGGTTACATTCATCCAAACCAAATTCACACACTGAAGTGCACCAGACTTTGCTTTTTTGTTTTATTTTTGAATGAACTCTCAGGATGTTCTCCACTGTGCATAAATGATCTATAACGAAACTGTACAATACCTTTATACGTAATTGCTTGTAAAATACAATTTGAAATGGCTGTAATTGTTATCAATGAAAGATGCCAGTAGAATTTCCCAAGGAAATCTAGAGCTATACGTAACAAATAGACCAAGAGTATTTATATATAAGAAAAACTGTAGTACTAATGACTCTAAAATACCATACCTGTTTGGAGGTCTTTTTCTAAAATCATCTGATTCCTATAAAAAATAATTAGGAAGACAATAAGGCAACATTGAACTCCGAATATTTCCTTTTCACTCTCCAATCGGGCCTCTTTTAGGATTCCCTACTTCAGAGACTGATGTGAACATCCCTTCAAGCCTAGAAATCATCCATGACACTTCTCAATCCCCACACTCAATCCATTCCTAAGTCCTGAGGGTTCACCTCCGGTCTGTCTCTCAGATATGTCCATTACCGTCTGTCTCCACTGCTACTATTCTGGCACAAGCGATGATCATTTCTGGCCTGGACTACTGCAATAATCAAATTTGTCTCCTGGGATCCACTGACTCACTCTTCAATCTATTCTCCAAACTGCAGCCATACAGGACTTTTCCTGATTGAAATCTGATATGACCCATATTCCCATACCTTGTTGTCAAAAAATAAAACAAAAAAAATTTAAGCTTAACAATTTTTTTTTTTTTTGAGTTGGAGTCTCACTCTCGCCCAGACTAGAGTGCAGTGGCCGCTCCCGGCCACTGCAGCCTCGACCTGCTGGGCTCTGGCAATCCTTTCGCCACTGCCTTCCAAGTAGCTGGAACTACAGGCGCCTGCTGCCACACCCGGCTGATTTTTTGATTTATTGTAGAGATGAGGTCTCGCCATGTTGCCCAGGCGGGTCTCGAACCCGCAGGCTCAGGCAATCCACTCACCCCAGCCTCCCAAAGTGTGGGATTACAGGCTGAGCCACCGAGCCCTGGCTAAGCTTAAAAATTTTAAAGCTAAGTATTTATCTGCCAAGCAAGGAAACACCTGAAAGTGAAAATATTCACAGATAGTTCACTGGGGGGAGTGAGGGGAAGGGGGAGACTCAGATGTGTTTAAGTGCCAGAAAGGGAAAATTCATGGTGTTTGTAGCAATTAGGCATTGAAAATGAGCACTCTGGATTAGACAAAGAGTCCATAGGTCTTTACACAGTTGGTTAAAATAAGTGGGTTCGGGTGTTCATTGGTCAGGAAAGAATCTTCAATAAGGGTCTGATATCCTAGGAGACAGTAGAACCATCTGTGAGGAAACACAGCAGTCAGTTTTAATATTTCCCACACAAGTACTGTTATTTGAGGAACTGTTTCCTTCTACATGCCTATTCTCAATATTGCATTCTTCCCATTATTCTATGATTTGATCCTGTTTACTCCTCCAGCTCAGTCATGGTCCTCTTGAATTTCTGCCCATACTGGCCTTGTCTCCTTGCTGTTCCTCAAATACCGTGCACTCCCTCCTTCTGCACACATAAATCTTCTTCTCACTCTCCTTTTAGCTTAAATTGGCAATAAGAGTTCAACTGTCATTTACTTCTTTTTCCCTGTCCTTCTTTCATTACACACCTGCCAATAACTTTTTTTTTTTTTTTTTTTGAGTTGGAGTCTCACTCTGTCTCCCAGCCACTGCAGCCTCGACCTGCTGGGCTCCAACGATCCTTCCGCCTCAGCCTTCCAAGTAGCCGGAATTACAGGCATGCGCTACCACGCCTGGCTGATTTTTGATTTATTGTAGAGATGAGGTCTCGCCAAGTTGCCCAGGCGGGTCTCGAACCAGCGGGCTCAAGCAATCCACTCACCTCAGCCTCCCAAGGCGCGGGATTACAGGCTGAGCCACAGAGCCTGGTTGCCAATAACTCTTGTTTTTTCTTTAGGACATTTATCTCAATGTATTTGATTAATATACTTAGTTAATTAAAGTCTGTCTCCTCCTCCCCTTGATCAAAAACTGTCTGACAACATGGACGGTATTTCCTTCTGCTCACCATTTTATCTGCCGGTAACTTCTAATAAGCCAAACAGCATAGGTGTCCAAAAAATATTCTTAAGCAAATAAATGAATGAATGTATTGATGGATAGATAAGTGAATCTATCTTTACTAGTAGGAAGTTGTGACTATAAAAAAAGAAAAATGTTATGGAAGTCTTCTGTGTTCAGATGATTTGATTATAAAGATAGGAAGAAATTTGATCTGTAGTTTAAATAAAGTATTTGGTAATATGGGAGAAGCAACAGGGAGAATTTAAAAAAAGACTCAGAATTTTCCATTATTTCCTTTAAGCTGCCATTAACTTGGAGTGCTGAGAAGTCATTCTTGTACGATCTTACCACCTACATTACCTGATGCCATCATTCCAAGTCCAGTACTCAGGCTCAGAGTGGTTATAATTAAATCCATATTATCAACCTATATTCCGAATTGTTGTCAGTTGATATCACAACTTTAATGTTAATTACATATAGCTGTTTTTGTTCTTGTGTTCAAAAAGTCTTAGCTTTTTTTTTAGCATAGTAAGCCCATCCTCTAAAAACAGTTGTATGCAAATGTGTTTTTATTAATTTAGCAATTATCTGATGTAAATGGACTTAAGAGAGAAAAAAGATGCCTAAAGATATGTAAGACACTAATGGCACTAAAACAGTTGTTTTAAAAAAAAAAAAGTGAAGCTTAAAATGCTGTCTGAGTCTGAAATATTTTTTTCCCAACAAGAATTATGAAATTATAGGAGGAAATTAGATTATATACTTTATTAAGCTATCATCTTCCAGTACTTATAATCATTATAGTTAGGCACTTTTTAGAAATTTCATTACTGTTATATACATGACAGATTAAATACAAGTTTATTTCAACTCCCTCCTGAATGACAGTGAAAGAAGATAGCCTGCAAAGACAAAGAGAACAGGAGACATCACTAGACAAACATTTGGAAACCTGAAAGCACAGAGATGGATGATGGTACTGATTTCGCAAGTCAAAGACAGCATAAACTCAAGCCTGGAAGAGGAAGCCAATAAGAAGCAAGCTAATTCATATGCTCACCTCAGGACCTCTGAAAGGTCTGGGAATTGGAAGCACTAGAACATCAGAATGGTAGAGGATAGGGCTACAGACTGGAGAATGTGTTGAAAGAAACCATATATAGCAAAGATATTCTGGAATCCCCACCCCCAACCAGCAAATGAGCTCACCTTTCCCACCCTGGCAAAAATTACTCTCTGGGGAGATTAAACTTCTGATCTTGGATCATCAGATACAGCTAAGGGCAGAGATGCCATAATTAGAACAGAGAAATTGACTAAAAATCTCCATACTAAATGGTAATAAATGGAGCTCCCTTATATGACTCCAAGAGCATTGGTATGCCTTCCCTCAAGGTTAGAAATTGGAAGGACAACAAGCCCAAAAGAAAATACTGGCCACCTCAAAACATAAAGAAAAGGTCAACACACCCCCTACCATTCTACAACAATCAGTAGACACCAGCTTCAAAATGTAGAATATCCTGTCAGTACTTCTTCACGTACACTCTTTCAACAAATTCTGTTCGTCCTACTTTATATACGTATCTCAAACATTTTTCTCTCTCTCATTCCCTTTCTGAAACCACTTCAGTGGCTTCCCATCCCATTTGAAATAGAACCTAAACTCCTTAAAAAGACTGATGTTTCCTTGAACAATCTAACTTCTGCCTTTTTCTCCTACTTCAAAGGCCCCCCAGTTTCTGTAGAAGTGGAACCTTTATAAGACTCCTTCCCTCTGCTTGGAATGCTTTTCTCCCCACTCCTACGTATTCCTTAGGTCTCAGATAAGATTCTTCACCCTACATCCCGCAAAATATATCAGGAACCCCTATTATGCTTTTGCATGGCATCCCACAGCACTCTATACTTTCTTTATAGCAGTTGTATTTTGTATTTAACATGAATACTATAAGATTATTAACTGAATATCTGCCTCATCTATGACACCACAAACTCTTTCTTGAAAGCTTGCTACTGTGTCCACAGCACAGGGCATAGTCTATTACAGAGGCTCAAATATTGTTGAATAAACAGGTGAAGGACGATGTCAATTTACTTGAAAGCCCAATGCTTGGTGAGTGTAGAAATGGGGAAAAAAAATAATTAGGCGGAAGAGACATTATCAAAGTAGAATCTTTAATACATGGCAACAGAATGGATGTGGAAAACAAAATAGAGGGTGTGAAAGATGAATCTTAGGTCTGCTGTGACTGGGAGAAGGACAGGGCCACTAAAATAAGTAGGAAAGTTATAAAGCAATGCTGTTTGATAGGGAGAAGATTAATTTGGATTTGGATGTGCATAATTAGAGGAACCAATTCAAATTTAGGTTGAAAATGCAAGCATGGAATTGGGAATATAGGTCTATAACTCTGAAAAGAAGCTGAGATTAGAGATAAAGCTATTTTAGTGGTGTCAAATACTCCATCTACAGCAATTTTCAAGTAGATATATAGTCTCAGTGCATCCTGGACTTACCTTTTACAAGATTTCTCACACTTACCATGACATACTCCGTGCTGCTCTTCTCTCTGTCAACTGTAAGTTTCATGAAGATAGTAATGCTCTGGCCTTAGGAAAGGAGTCACTAGGCAGACTCCCTATAGAACAGGAAGCCTGGGAACAGGGTGGTTAGGAAAGCCAAGTCTCTCAGGTTGTCGAATAGAGAAATAACCCTTTTCTCCAATGGCAGTAAGAGAAGCCACACTAAAGAAATTCCCATTGCGTAGCGGGCCAGTATTGTTTCTCCAGTGGACTGAACAAATGGTTTTTAAATCACTCAATTGGCTAGCAGCATACTTGTCATTAAAATCTGTGGTTCTCAATCCAATAGCTCCTCTCTCTTGTACACTTCTACTAAATATTTACTTCAATCCACCCTAATGGGAAAACAGATTACCCTACTAGCTCAGATATTTCATGGATGTAATTTTGCAAATTCTGAACGTATTTAAGACTTTTGCAATACAATTTGACATGTAGAAGTGCAGAGAGGCTTAGACTCTGAAAGTATTCACCAAGAGACCTGTTGGTATCTTCTCCCTCTCCACTTATACACAGAGATTTATATCTTTTCAAGATCATTAAAATTGATTCTCAGGCTCAAGTTGTGGACTATTTGATTACGATATATAGATATAATTCAAAGAATTTCACCAGAAGTTCTAAATATCAGGGGTAACAAACAATCTCTATGATTAATACATCTTCTATCTACAGATAATACAGCAACACTGTGACCTTATTTTTAATTTAATTTGATGAAAATATGTCAATATTATCTCTCTTTATGAATGTGTTTACTCCTTGACTTCAGATAAATTCACCAAAACATGTGCTTGAAGCATAAAGTCATTTAAAAAATATTTTCTAAAGTGAACTGAGAAGTACTGTGTTACATCAATCCCCATTACTGAGAGATAAAGTCATATGGAGCCTAACTTTAAACAAAAAATCCAAAATTCCTACCATTAACATTGATCTAGTGCTGATCTACTTCTCATTTTGTTTTACTTTTTGTGAACTGTGCTATATTATGAAACCTAAAAACCAGTGTTGAAAAAACTAAATTATATGCCTACATTTATACAAATTACATAATTGTTCACATGGTGGATTATTACAGAATATTACCATTTCATTAGTTACAATAAACTTCTTTTCCAAAGAGTTATATAAAACACACATGGAATTACTTCATTTTCAGTTTTTCCCCCACAGTACAAATCATTTTTCTCTGTATAAGATGTCACTATCTCTCCAGCAGGTTAATCCCAGGAGGTTTAGCAACTGCAATTACTACATTTAAATATTCCGCATATCTGTCAAGACTTAAAAGAATTCTGTGGTGTCAGTTTAAATATAAATATATATAATTCTAGTTAATCATTACTTAAGGCAGTTTTGAAAACCACATTACTTACTGCTGCAAATCTCAGTGTTATATTGTGTGTTGTGTAGTTTGCTATATTGCAACTCTTTCTATTAACTTATTGGTTAAGAAAATGTCCATACTGATTCTGCCAAGCATGAGTGTTCTCTTTAATACATGGTTTCTCTCTGAGGTAAACTTGTCAAGATCATTTCCTCTAATAGTTAAAGAGAAAAGAACACCAGAAAAATCATTCTATGCTTTACATACAGCTCAAAGAGAGGTTGGAAATCTCATATAAATACAGTATTTCAAGAAAATGCTAGCAAAACATATTACAAGGTTTTCATTTGTTTCCTCTGCTTCTAAAGGAAACCTTTGTATTTCCCAGTGACCATACTAACGGTCAATAGCTTTCATTCTTCTTTTGCCTTTTAAGGTAAGTGCAGACTTTGTGCATTTTGTAATTTCATCATATAAACAGCTTCAATGACCCTGCAATGAAAATCAAGCATTTTGATGGTATAGTAACTAGCTACATAATTTTGCACCGAGATGGGTCATAGAGTTGCTATATTTACCTTTAAGTTAGATTTGTTCATGTGTCTGTATTTATTTATCCTACTTGAATAGCCCTTACAGTGAAGATAAAAGTGTAATTATTATTACAACAATGAAAGATTCAGGGTGCCAGAACCTAATATCCTAGTGCCCAGCAACCATAACTAACACCAGTGAATAGCACTTCAAGGCTTTTAATCTCCATGACAACCTACCTTGCGTTCTTCAATAGAATGCCATTTTGCATGCATACAAACATATTCTTTATGCACAGTCTACTTGTTAATAAATATCACCTGCACTGAACACCAAAAAAATCAGGACTTCTTTTTAAATAACTCTAAGTTCTCCCTATAACACTAATTAATTGAACTCAGAAGGAACTTAATTTATATCTTTACGTCTACAGCACACCTACACAATAAGCCACCAAAAGACTTTCTGAAATAGATATTGAAACCGATACCTTCTTCAATTTGAAATGCTACACTACCCTGAAAACCCTTGTGCTTATTGTATCAAAAATACTCTCTTGCGGTGAGTAGGTAATTTCACTTTGGACCTAGTTGTTGCTGATGTTCTACCATAGGGGGAAAATATGCTGCTTAGGATTTTGTTGACTCTCAACTGTTAGCGACATATTTTTTGTTGATTGGTCTGCTTCTCTCCTTCTTTTCTGAGACACAGCTTTTGCCTACTTTGCTCCTTATTAATTTTTGCCATCAAGAGTAAATCAGAAGTAGGAGAGAAAACCTGAAACTTTTAGAGGGTGTCAAATGGAAGAAGGGAAACTAAAAAGTAGTATCTAAAGTGAGATTTGAGGGTCTCTGTTGATCTGGTGTATTCATATCTCCTTTTTCAAGAGACACAAAACTGGCTTATTGCATAGAATCTTATCGTCCTTTAAAATTGTCCGTCTAGCATAGCTTCTGTGTAGATCAGGAAACTATCAACATGGAAAAGTTCTTGGAAATCAGAGAACTTCATAATGTAGGCCACTGAAGTTTTCGGATCAAGACAGATAGCAATTTATTTTTTTTAATTATTTATTTATTATAGAGCTGTGGGGTACAAGTGAGGATTTACTACGTAGGCTGCATGGCCGGGCTCGGTGGCTCAGTCTGTAATACCAGCACTTTGGGAGGCCGAGGTGAGTGGATTGCCTGCACCCACGGGTTCGAGACTCGCCCGGGCAACTTGGCAAGACCTCATCTCTACAATAAACCAAAAACTAGCCGGGCATGGTGGCACACGCCTGTAGTTCCAGCTACTCGGAAGGCTGAGGCGGAAGGATCGCCGGAGCCCAGCAGGTCGAGGCTGCAGTGGCCGGGAGCAGCCACTGCACTCCAGTGTGGGCGACAGAGTGAGACTCCAACTCAAAAATAAATAAATTAATTAATAAATAAGTAGGCTGCAAGCAGGTGAAGTTTAGGTTTCTAGCAGGCCCTCTCCCCCAGGTGTGACTCCGTACCCTTTGTGTTGTCGTGTGTTCCCCACTCTCCCACATTCCTCCCTTCCCTAGCAGTGCCAGACCAGTCCCATCCTTGTGCTAATGTGGCTAGTGTTCAGGGCTCACTTATGATGAATACCCACATGTGGTATTCAGTTGTTTTTGTGATAGCACACTCTGTATGATGGTCTCTAACTGCATCCAAGTTGCTGCCAAGGCCATGATTTTGTTCTTTTTTATGACTCCAAGAAACCATTTTATAGAGGAACCAGAGACACCAAGGAGAAACAATTTTCATGGAAAGCAAAGCAACATTTAAAAAGTAAATTGTTGGCTGGTCATGGTGGCTCACGCCTATAATCCCAGCACTTTGGGAGGCCGAGGTGAGAGGATTTCCTGAGCCCACGGGTTTGAGACCAACCTGGGAGACTTGGTGAGACCTCATCTCTACAGTAAATAAAAAAAAGTTGCTGGGCATGGTGGCGCGTGCCTGTAGTTCCAGCTGCTTGGAAGGCTGAGGCAGAAGGATCACATGGGCCCAGCAGGTCAAGGCTGCGGTAGCCATGAGCATGCCACTGCACTCCAGCCCGGGCAGAAGAGTGAGACTCCAACTCAAAAATAAAATAAATTAAAATAAAATAAAATAAAAAACAAATTGTAATACATATACACAATGGAGTATTACAATTTACTTTTTAAATGTTGCTTTGCTTTCTTATGAAAATTATTTCTCCTGGGTTCCTTTTTTAAATGGTTCCTGGTTCCTTTTTTAAATGGTTTCTTTATTCTGTTACCCATTTAAGAGACTAAGGTGCTAGTAATTTCTATACTGATCACATAAAAACTCAATAGAATTTGGAAAAATATTTTTAACATAATAAGTAATCTAAAGAAAACAACAAATGTCAAAAGACAAATCCGTATTTTCTCCCTGAGACAATAATTTAGGTATATGGAAACTAAATACTTCTCATTATGTCAATAACATCCCTAACACTACAGTCTTTCTAAAACTAAAATAATGTGGAAGCAAAGCCTAGTCATGATTCCTCCTGTCTAGATAATTTCAGAAATGTTGTCCTCATCACACTCACAAGACGGCCACTCACTTTGCCTTTAGCTGCACAAGATCATATGTCTATTTTGCCATCTCCTGTACCACAATAGCATTATTTTCAGGACTCCAAGATTCACTCTATTCATAGCAGCCAGTACAGAATCAGAAAAGCAATTATGCAAACACTAACAAACTCTAACATTTTATTAAAATAATTAGTTGTTTTCTTTGAATTTTACAACACAACCAACCAAGCAACATTTTTTATTGTACAGTATAACTGGATTGTTTTTCCTAAGTTGATGGGTAATTTTGTCATGTGAAAATACTTTTCACAACGACAGACAAACAGGCAACCTGCTTTCTCAAGGTTTTAAGAGCTTAGGCAACCAGGCGCACTTTATAAAATATCATGAATCTAGCCAGGCTTGGTGTCTCAGCCTGTAATCCCAGCGCTTTGGAAGGATGAGGTGAGTGGATTGCCTGAGCCCGCAGGTTCGAGACCCGCCTGGGCAACTTGGTGAGCCCTTATCTCTACAATAAATCAAAAATGAACCAGTCGTGGTAGCGCGCGCCTGTAGTTCCAGCTACTTGGAAGGCTGAGGCGGAAGGATAGCTGGAGCCCAGCAGGTCGAGGCTGCGGTGGCCGGGAGCGGCCACTGCACTCCAGTCTGGGCGATGGAGTGAGACTCCAACTCAAACAAACAAACAAACA
>CAUYQG010046997.1:0-24942 GCA_963574415.1 Tarsius wallacei | reverse complement strand
TTTGGCAAAGTCTCAGGTTATAAAATAAATGTGCAAAAGACAATCGCATTCCTCTACTCCACTAATAAGCAAACAGAAACCCAAATAAAAAGTACAATCCCATTCACAATAGCCACAAAAAAAATGAAATACCTTGGTATCTTCCTAACCAGGGATGTGAAAGACCTTTACAAAGAAAACCATATGCCTGTTCTTGTACCAATACCAGGCTGTTTTGATTACTGTAGACTCATAGTAAAACTGGAAGTCTGGAGGTGAGATACCTACTGCTTTGTTTCTTTTGCTAAGTATTGTTTTGGTTATTCATGATCGTTTATGTTTCCAAATGAACTTCTGTATTGTCATTTCCTGGTCTGAGAAGAACGATGTTGGTAATTTAATGGATATTGTGTTGAAACTGTAGATTGCCTTTGGTAGGATGGACATCTTAACAATGTAGACTCTTCCTATCCATGAGCATAAAATATTCTTCCATTTGTGTCTTCTTGATTTCTTTGAGCCTTGTTTTGTAATTTTCATTGTAAAGGTCTTTCACTTCTCTCATTAGGAAGGTGCTGAGGCATTTCAATTTTTTTGTGACTATTGTGAATGGCAGTGTGCCTTTTATTTGGGTCTCTGCCTGCATGTTGTTGGTGTGTAGGAATGCAACTGTTTTTGCACATTTATTTTGTACCCTGAGACTTTGCCAAAGCCCTTTACGAGTGCAAGCAGGTTTTTTGGCAGATTCTTTTGGATTTTCAAAGTATAGGATCATATTGTCAGCAAAGGGATAATTTAACTTCCTCTTTTCCTATTAGGATACCCCTGATTTCCTTCTCTTGTCTAATGCCCTAGCTAGGAATTCTAGTACAATGTTGAACAAGAAGGGTGAGAGTAGGCAGCCTTGTCTTGTTCCAGTTTTCAGGGAAGATGTTTCTAGTTTCTGTCCATTTACCAATATATTAGCTGTTGGTTTATCATACAGCACACTTACTATTTTGAGGTATGTTCCTTCTATACCTAGGCATTTAAGGGCTTTTATTGAGAAGGGGTGCTGGATTTTATAAAAAGCTTTTTCTGCATAGAATGATATAATCATGTGCTTGTTTTTACATCTGTTGATGTATTTAATTACATTTATGGTCTTGCAAATGTTGAATCAGTCCTGCATGCTGGGAATGAAGCCTATTTGGTCATGGTGGATGATTTTTGAGATGTGTTTTTGGATCTGATTTGCTAGAATCTTGTTGAGGATTTTTGCATCTGTGTTCGTAAGGGATATTGGCCTCTAGTTCTCTTTTTTTGTTGGATCTTTACCCAGTTTGGGTATCAGTTTGATGTTAGCTTTGCACAATGATTTGGGGAGAATTCCATCTTTCTCAATAGCCAGGAATACTTTCAATAGGATTGGTATCAGCTCCTGTTTATACGTTATGTAGAATTCTACTGGAAAGCCATCCAGTCCAGGGCTATTTTCTGTGGTAGTTTTCTTATGACAGAGCCAATTTCCTGGGTTGTATTGGTCTATTTGGTGTTCAATATCTTCTTATTTCAACCTGGTGAGGTTGTGTGATGTCAGAAAGTCCTCCATTTCATTTAGGTTATCAAGTTTGTTTCCATAGAGGTGTACTTACTAATCTTTGATAATCTTTCGTATTTCTTCAGAGTCAGTTGTGATTTGATTTTTTGTATTTCTGATTGTGTTTATTTGGGCTTTTTCTCTCTTTTTCTTGGTCAGTCTGGCTATGGGTCCATCTGTCTTGGTAATTTTTTCAAAGAACCAGCTTTTTGATTTATTTATTGATGTTTTGTATGATATTTTTGTCTTCTATGTTCGGTATTTGGGCTCTTATTTTGGTGATTTGGTTTTTTTCTTCTAAAGTTGGCATTTTGGTGGTCTTCTCTTTCCAGCTCTTTTAGGTGATTTGTTAGGCTCTCAACTTGTGATCTTTCCATTTTCTTGATGTGTGCTCATAGAGATATAAATTCCCCTCTTAGAACTGATTTCATGGCATCCCAGAGGTTTTGGTAAGATGTTTCTTCATTTTAATTTGTTTCCAGGAAACTTAATTCCACCTTTGATTTCAGTGTTGATTCAGTAGTTGTTCAGCATCATGTTGTTTTGTGTCCATGTCTTTGTGGGCTTTGGGGAAATTTTGTTGGTACTGATATTTATTTGTATTCCAGTATAGTCTCAGAATGTGCATGGCAATATTTCAACCTTATGGATTTGTTTATGCTTGATTTATGGCCAAGGATGTGATCAATCTTGGAGTATGTTCCATGTGGTGATGAGCAGAATGTATATTCTGTGGTTGTTGGGTGGAATAGTCTGTAGGTATCTATTAAGTCCATTTGGTCGAGTGTCAAGTTTAGGTTCTGAATCTCCTTGTTGATTTTTTGCCTCAATGATCTATCCAGGGCTGTCAGTGGGGTATTCAAGTCCCCCGCTATAATAGTGTTAGAGTCAATATCTCTTTTTTAGTTTATTTACTAGTTGCTTTATAAATACTGGTGCTCCTGTGTTGGGTGCATATATGTTTAGGATGGATATTTCTTGTTGGCGGATTTAAATTTTTATCATTATGTAGTGTCCTTTTGCATCTTTTAAAATTTTTGATAGCTTAAATGTGTGGTCTAGTATTGAGATTGTGACTCCTGCCTTCTTTTGTGATCCATTTGCCTGGAAACTTACTTTCCATTCTTTAACTTTGAATCTGTGTGCCTCCCTTGTGGTGAAATGAGTTTCCTGGATGCAGCAAATAATTGGGTCATGGTTTCTTATCCAGTTTGCCATTCTGTGTCTTTTCAGTGGTGGATTTAGTCCATTCACATTCAGGTTGAGTATTGAAATGTGATTGTTTATCCTGTCTTGAGGATCTTATAAAGTTTTTTCTTTGTTTGCTTGTTTTCTTTTGGCTTTGGGTTGATGTATGTGTATGTTTTCAAGTTGGTTGTTGCACTGTATTCTCTGTTGATTCTGTGTTCTGCTATTCTCTTGGGAAGTGTGTGGTCATTCTTTTTTTCTTTCTACTGTACTTAATACCTTTTTAAGTGTCTCCTGTAGAGCTGGTCTGGAACCTGTGTAATCTCTTAGGGATTGGATGTCTTGGAAGGATTTTAATTCTCCATTACTGGTGAAGCTGAGCTTGACTGGGTAGGAAATTCTTGGTTTAAATCGTTTATCTTTGAGGACTTTGAATATTGAACTCTCTTCTTGCTTGTAGTGTTTCTGCTGATAAGTGTGCTGCTATTCTGATTGGTTTCCTCAGTAGGTAGTCTCACTTTTCTCTTTTGCTGCCTTTAGAATTTTTTTCTTTTATACCTATTTTGTGTAGGCGAATTATTATGTTTCTGGGGATGGTCTCATCTGATGTCTTGTGGGGGTTCTCTGTATCACTTTTGTTTGACTGGTCACATTTCTGGTGAGATGGGGAAAGTTTTCTTGGATTACCTCTTGGACTTACTTTCTCCAAGGTGTTCTCCATTTCCTTTTTGTCTTCCTGGATACCAATCAGGTGTAGGTTTGGCCTCTTGATATAATTACACATCTCCTGTAGGCTTTGTTCTTTCTTTCTGAGTCTTCTTTCTATGTTTTTTACAGATTGGGTTAATTCCATGTTTTGGTCTTCAAATTCTGAGATTCTTTCTTCATCTAGATTAATTCTGCTTCCCATGCTTGTCATCTTGTTATTTATTTCCTGGATGAAATTTTTTATTGCCAAAATCTCTGTTTCTAGTTCTTTCAGTGTTGCATCTTGTCTTTCTTGACATAATTCCATCTAATAAATGTAAATGAATGATGCATCTGAAAATTACCATTGAAAAATGAAAAGAGATAAAGTACAATAGAATATTAATTGCTAAATTTGGGTAAAGGATATTCAGATGTTCTATGTATTATTCTCAAAATACTTGTGTTAGCCTGAAACTACTTCAAAATTATAGTATACAGAACAGCAGTCTATTAAAACTATCTCAAATTGTATTGATTTAAGAAATGCCAAGAATTAAAAATTAGAATATATATATATATATACACACACACACACACACACATAAATATAGATCAAAGAAATATGTTTAAGGAGAAAATATATATATAAACATTTCAATTTTAATAAAAATGTCATCCATTTTTCTAAAAATACTTTAGTTAAGTGAAAATAGAAGTTACATACTTACTATGAATAAACTAACTAAAATATGAGATTTTTCATTAAAGCTAAGTTAAAAAATTTGAGTATCCTCTTTTATCATAGACATCAAACTATACTTTGTAAATATTGTCTCTTCACTGTTACAAGAAAAATGATTAATAGATTTCAAAAACACTATTTTCACAAGATATTATCTAGAGAAGTAAGATAAGCAGTAGGAAAATAGAGGTTTTTTTTTTTGAGTTGGAGGCTGAAGTCCAGTGGCACGTTGCTCATGGCCACCACAGTCTGGACCTGCTGAGCTCAGGCGATCCTTCCACCTCAGCCTTCCATGTAGCTGGAACTATAGGAACGTGCCACCATGCCCAGCTAATATTAGAGTTTTAAGGTAGTTATTTATAAAACAAAAATCAATGCCTTTCCTTATATAGCCAGGTAATCATTTTGAAAATACATTGAAAAATAAACACATGCTAAAAATAAGATGTGACTTATTGAGAAATTTTAACACGTTTTTGGAAGGTGGAAAACAGATAACAATATATTTTACAAATAAAATAGGCCAAGCTGAGGAAACCATAGATGTGAATACATACAGAAGTGCTACAGTGAAGTTTGGTTTCAGTCTGCCTGAAAGAATCCTTAAGAGCCATCTCTGAGTGGATAGGAAGAGAGTGTGAAAGATTGTTAAAATTCCAGGTATTAGAAGATGCTACAGTGCCCCCTTCCTGTCTTCCACAATTCAGGAGCCTAGAGCCATGGGCAGCCTGCTGCTGGTCCCCAGATAGAATTGAAGTGTATTGGGAATCTAGAGAGGATTAAAGTCCGAAGTTACATTTTTGATAAAAAAAATTCTGAAAGCCTAAGCTGCTGTGAGAATTTTTATCTCCATTCTGTAAGACGAGTAATTCTTTCTAACAACTCTGTAAATCCTGTAAAACAATAGCAGAGCTTAGAAAACAGGTCACTATTCCTCATGCTACTCAGGATAGCACACTGTTGAAAAGTTATGAATTGTTTATTTCTAGATGTTTTCATGTAATATTTTCAGACCACATTTGACTATAGGTAACTGAAACCTTGGAATATGAAACCATCGATAAAGCAGGACTAGTGTATGGGTTCCAAGAATCTAAAAAGAAAGAAAAGGAAAGAAAAGTCATTTATATTACTTGCCCCAAGATGGTCAATGAAAATGGCTGATTAAAATAAACTGGCAGGTTGGTTGGTTTGTGTTTTTTCCCTTGTGGATAATTTCTGAAATGTATTAACATGTGGCACTGAACTTTTGACACTTTAAGCACACTACTGAGTGTCTACCCACATGGTTTTATCCCAGAACTCTTTATTTCCAATCTTCCCATCTTTTCCTTCCAGGTACCTGAGCAGCTGGCCAGGTGTTTGTCACTGTCAAGGAATCCATATAGATGTTCACCTCTGTCTATGTTTTCCACGCAAAGTAGATGCCAGGTATGGGGAGCACCCAAAAAACACTGGAATTATTTTTTGGGGGGCAGTCCCTTGTAGTACAGGCTAAGTAAGTGTCTAGGAACCCATCAGCATTAGTGTACTAGCCAGCCTTGTTGTGAGAGGCTGCATTCAGGTTCGGTGAACTTATTTATTTATTTATTTATTTATTTAGATTCTTTCAATGCATTTGCCCATTTCCTGATGGATGATTTATGAGCACACCTGTCCACACCATGCTGAGTGTTCAGCAGTTTTTGACCAAAAATGGCATGACCCCCATGTCCCACCCTCCCTATTCACCCAATCTTGCTCTGAGTGACTTTTTTTGTTGTTGCTTTCCCAGATGAAAAAAGTTCTCAAAGGGAAACATTTTGCTGATGTGGAAGAGGTGAAATAAAAAATGGCAGAAGCACTAAAGGCTGTCAAAATTGACATGTTCAAAAACTGCTTTGAGCAGTGAAAAAAAGCATTTTGATAGGTGTGTTGCATCAAATGGAGAGAAATTTGAAGGTGACTGCAATTTAAATATGTAAGAATAAATACACAATTTTTGATAAAAAAATTCCAGCGTTTTTTTTTTTTTGGTTCCCCCCTCATATACCACTTAAAGGTCTGCTCATTGGAAATTGTTTCCTTATTCATTGTCTCTCAAACCCACCCCTGCATGTGGCTACAATTCAACTGCCATCTATTTTTGTCTTGTACCTAATACTGACTTGAACCATTAAAATCCAAGTTCAGGATTTTTCCTCTTTATTCACCTGGACCTATACAAACCTCCCACACATATGGCCATAGGTAGGAGCTAAAGGTGGAGTCCTGGTACAAATCTAGAGGATGAATTGGGGTCTAGAATATCTGTTTATACAACTCACACCTCTTCTCTTACTTAAATGCAATCCCCAATGTATTATTTACTTCTTTCAATAGACTTCTGCTTGAGGCATTCATAATTGTGGCAAGGCATATCTATTACAATCCCGCTCAAATAGGCACTCTGAATGCGTGTTGGCTTGATGAGATTTTATGGACAAGTCATCAGCCTCTAACAGGACAATAGCATGCCAGGATTTGCTTTTGAAAATGCATATAATTTACTGCTGGAGATGGGATGACCTTATTGCAGAACCCTGAAGAATGCAGAGACCTGTATTTTGTTTCTTCCAATGGTGCTTACCCCAAACTTAACCATGCATCTATTAACACCACTGACATCTGTGACACCATAGATTCTGTCCTATCATATGGACCAAGAGGAAGGGCTGCTTCCAATCCACTTAGTGTCTGCCATAGGCCTATTTTCTGAACCAGTCTCTATATAAACTGGCATCCTTTAGTGTCACTTGTATTTGAGTAAGTGCAATATTCCTAAGTATCCTCCATATCCTAAAGAGGTCTATTATTATTGTGCCTTCTTATTTTAAGGGGGTATACAATATACAAACATTTGTCTAATACGTCTGAAGTGATTTTCCAGCATGTCTTTGACCATTTACAAAGTTTACAAAATTTACTGACTCTTCTTTAAGTTTCTCTCTTACCCCTAGAAGCACATGTGTGTCTGCCCAAGCCTTCCAGTGTGCTACCACCTCTTGTTCTTCCTTACTGATTAGCATGATATAATTGCCATCATGGACTAATGTGAAGTTCTACAGGCTGCCCAGATGGTCTAGATCTCTATGAAATACATTATACAGAGGGAGAAAAAGTTAACTCTACCTGGGATAAATCTGTGAGTATTGTTACCTACATCACTAAGTACTTACTTTTTTATTCTCTTTTTAAAATTGGGATAGAGGAGAATGCATTTTCTAAATCAATGGCTACTTACCATACTATGTGCTTTCTAATCTTATTAATCTGCTCTAGCAACACTACCATGTCTAGCGACAGCATCTGTAATTAAGACTACTACTTTGTTGACCTTGCAATAGTCTACAGTCATCTTCCATCATTTATCTTGTTTTCTGCAGGGACCAGACTATCAATTTAAGTGCATGTATGATAGGGACTACCACCCCTACATCCTTTGAATATTAATTCATTTGATTTCTCTGTTGGCTGAGAAAGGGGACTTTTCAGAGAGTTTCAGTTGAACTTGCCCACTCTAAGAGCTCTTATGCCACAAGCCATGAGCAAAATGTCAGTTGCTCTAACTGATGATTACGTCAACCTCAACTATTTACTCTGGGATCATGAAAATGACCACCAGATGAATCCAAAGATCAACTGTAAGCTCAATTTTAACTATGTTTTATTTTATCCCTCTATGCCCATCATTCTAACAGGGGAGTCTATGATAACTCAGACTTGATCTTTTTTCCGGTGGTTTTGGAACAGCACTCAGAAGCATAGTCGCCTAGGTAATTGACTATAGATCCCTTTGGGTGGGGACTGGAGAAATCTTTAGAATTGATATTTGCTATGGTATTCCTGGATCCTTCATCCTAGGAACTTCTTCACCACCTCTTTAGTCAATGGAGTTTGGGTCAGATAATTGGCTCTTGTCTGGGAACTAAGCAAGGAATTTTGACTATTTTTAATTTTTTTTCTTGAGTCAGAGTCCCACTCGGTCGCCCAGACTGGAGTGAGTGGCATGCTTCTTGCCACTGCAGCCTCGACCTACTGGGCTCCGGTGATCCTTCTGCTTCAGCCTTCCAAGTAGCTGGAACTACAGGCACGTGCTACCGTACCCAGCTAATTTTTGATTTATTGTAGAGACAAGGTCTCACCAAGTTGCCCGGGTGGATCTCAAACCCACGGGCTCAGGCAATCCACTCGCCTCAACCTCACAAAGTGCTGGTATTACAGGCTGAGGCACCGAGCCTGGCCTTATTTTTTTTAATTGAAACAACAAACACCTCCAGTGTATCCTTTCTGGCCTCCTTTTTTCTCAGTTTAAATTTTTTTGTTTGTAATTATGGTAAAATAGATATAACTTAAAATTAACCATTGCAATCATTTTTACATGTACAATTTAGTAGCATTAAGTACATTGTTGTATAACCATCACCAACATCCATCTCCAGAACTCTCTTATTCCTATAAAAATGGAACTCTGTACCCATTAAATAATAACTTTCTATTCTACCACACCCCCAGCTTCTGGCAACCACAATTCTTCTTTCTATTTCTATAAATTTGACTACTTTCTGGTTCTTCATGTAAGTGAGATTATATAGTATTTGTTCTTTCATGGCTGGCTTGTTTCACTGAACATAATGTCCTCATGTTTCATTTATGTTGCAGCATATGTCAGAATTTCCTTTTCTTTTAAGGTTGAATAATATTTAATTGTATGGATACACATACACACACACACACAAACACATACACACACACACGCATCACGTTTCTTTATTCATATGTCAATGGACACTTGGTTTGCTTCTACCACTTGGCTATAGTGAATAATGCTGGTATGAACATGAGCATACGGATATATTTTTTAAACCCTGCTTTCAATTCTTTTGTGTATACCCAGAGAAGAATTGCTACATCATATGGTATTTCTATTTTTAAATTTTTGAATGACTGCCATATTATTCTCATGGTGACTGCTCCATTTTACAATCCCACCAATAGTGTACCAGGGTTCTAATATCTCTGCAACCTCACCACACTTGCTGTTTTCTGCATTTTTGATAGTAGCCATCCCAGTGGGCATGAAGTGGTTTCTAATTGTAGGTTTTGGGTTGCATTCCCTAATTATTAGTGATGTTGAACATGTTTTCATACACTTATTGACCATTTGTATATAATTTTGGAGGGAAATGTCTATTCAAGTGCTTTGTTCGTTTTTTAATCAGTGATTTCTTGTTGTTGAGTTGTAGAAGTTTTTATATATTATGTATACTAATCTCTCATCAGACACGTAATTTGCAAAACTTTTCTCCTGTTCCATGGGTGTTCGTTTTTTAATCAGTGATTTCTTGTTGTTGAGTTGTAGAAGTTTTTATATACTATGTATACTAATCTCTCATCAGACATGTAATTTGCAAAACTTTTCTCCTGTTCCATGGGTCAACTTTTCATTCTGTTGACCGTGTCCTTTGATGAACAGAAGTATATTCTTCCTTTGACTATATCTATTAGAACAGCACCTTCATGAGTTACTTATTGGAGAATGCCATGTTTTATTCACCAACACTACATTTCCTGGTAGTCAAGCCTCTCTGCCTGCTATTGCTTCAGTTCTCCATCACCTTCATTGCAATTAGTGAGCCACATGGTGATTATCTCTATTATAGTCAGCGTTGGCCTGCAGAGGACAGCCACCCTTGAATTTCTTTGGGATATCTGTACCTTTTTTTTTTTTTTTGAGCTGAAGTCTCACTCTGCCACCCAGACTGGAGTGCAGTGGCCATTCCCGGCCACTGCAGCCTCGACCTGCTGGGCTCCGGCAGTCCTTCTGCCTCAGCCTTCCAAGTAGCTGGAACTACAGGCGCGCGCTACCACACCCGGCTAATTTTTGATTTATTGTAGATATGAGGTATCACCAAGTTGCCCAGGCGGGTCTGTACCTTTCTTATTAGTGTATTTCTGGTGGCTGTTGAATGATGTAGCCTCTGGACCTCCTTTGGTGGGTGGCATTCAGTCTTCATATAAATGTCCATCTAAATATGACCACTTTTCTGAGGCATTTAATTATTTTTCTCCACTGTCAGGCATAGTCAATCCTACATTTGAAGTTCCCTTAGGGTGCACCATCATTCTCATGTTTTCTAGGAGCCACTATTGCAGAAAATTTGCCTCCTCTACAGTGGTCCTAGCCAGGATGTTAGACCCTGTGTACTTAGAGAGTGCTTCAAGTCAATGAACTCTTGCCTGTTTAGTCTCACTTTCTGAAAGCTTTGATCAGGCACTCTCCAAATCCAATCCCATGGATTCTCCCCTGACTTTTACTAGTCATAGCAGCCAATTATTATAGCTTCTTCAGGATATAATCTGCCTCCTCCCTTAGAAGGCCCAGTATTTCCCCATTTGTGTTGTGCTAGGATTTAACCTTGGTTATCAAACGACATCCAGTAGAGGAGGCAAGGGCAACTTCCAATGGGTCACTTGTTGTGTAGTGGGAAAAAGACCCACTACATGGTCTTGCATGGTCTTCCACACAGGGGATGTGCTAATTCTTAGGGATCCCAACACAGAGCAATTGGTTGTTATCATAATTTTAAAAAAATGTTTATTTTAAAGATAGGTACAAATCAGGGTTAGGCATACAAATGCTGATTGTATAGGTAAATTTTGTACCTCACTTTGGTCTCCACTTCACCTGGCTTAAGATCAGGTACCCTTATTGATGAAGTGTGTCCCGCCCCCCGAGCAGTTTCTCACTACCTCCAATCCCTTTCTTATAGTATTATGATAAATGTTTAGGGTCTGCTTATGAATGAGAACATATAGTAATCAGTTCTTTGTTTCTGTAATAGATCACTGAGTATTATAGACTCTAAATCTATTCTAGTTGCTGCAAAGTTCATAATTTTTTCCTTCTTTATGACTGTATAATATTCCATAATGTACATGTATCACATTTTTAAAACCCAATCTGCTTTCAATGGGCAGCATTGTTGGTTTTCACCTTTTTTTTTTTTTTTTTTTGAGTTGGAGTCTCACTCCGTAGCCCAGACTGGAGTGCAGTGGCCACTCCCGGTCACCGCAGCCTCGACCTGCTGGGCTCCGGCGATCCTTCCGCCTCAGCCTTCCAAGTAGCTGGAACTACAGGTGTGCGCCACCATCCCCGGCTAATTTTTTTTTTTTGATTTATTGTAGAGGTGAGGTCTCACTAAGTTGCCCAGGCAGGTCTTGAACCCGCGGGCTCAGGCAATCCACTCACCTCAGTCTCCCAAAGCGCTGGGATTACAGGCTGAGCCACCGAGCCCGGCTGGTTTCCACTTTTTTGCTATTATGAACAATGCTGTAATAAACATTGCCTATTTTTAATTCTATACACATTTCCAAAATTCTTTTAGAAGAGTTTTATTTATACTCCAGAAGATCAATCTCATTAGCTAGTCTGTCTGTTTGTCATCTGCTTATTTGTCTATGTGTCTACCTACCTATCATCAGCTTCAAGGCTGGTTACCAGTCTTACTGTCCAGCCACCTTCCTTTGGCTGTCATCTTTAAACTACCTTTTATTATTTTTTGGTTTGCATTTTGTTTTTGCCTGGTTCTAAATTTTTCCTCTTGTTTGGTGTATTGTCTTCTTTTTGTGGGGCACTGGGGCTGATAGTTTTATGAGATCAGCACAAAGATACTCCCTATGTCTATCTCTTGAGTCATGCTCCTCCAGTCAGGACTGGTTTTTCTCTAGTCAGGCATCCAAATTTCCTCACGCCCTGAGAATCCTTGTCATTGCACTTCCTTGGTGGAGTTCCCAATTGCTGTATCTCCCGTCATCCTCTTTCTTAGTTTATATATTCTCCTGCTTTCATGAAGCACAGCATTCAGTGTTTTAAGAATGGGAGCAAAGAAGACACATTTTTGAGAAATTTCATATATAAGATTTTTATTTTACTCTCCTATTTGATTTGTATTTTGACTGGTATAGCAATCTAATTTGAAATAATTTTTCTTCTAAATTTGGAGGCATTTCTTTTTTTCTGTCTTCCAGTGATGCACTAGAGAATTCTGAAACAGTTCTAATTCCTGATTCCTTGTGTGTGACCAGCAAGCAATATTTTTTTTTCTTTCAAAAATATGTAGAGTCTTCTCCTTATACTGAAAATGTAAAGTTATATATAGGTCAATTTTCACCCTTGCAGGATACTTGGCTTAGCAGGCTTCTTCAACCTAAAGAGTCACTTCATCTGTTCTGAGATGTTCTATGAAATACTTTTTTGATGCTTTATTCCACTCTATTTTCTCTGTTCTCTTTGTCTCAAACTTCTATGGTTTCATCTTCTGTGTTGGTTATCTGATTTTATTATCTTTCTCCTCTTATCTTTCCATCTCTATCTTTTTTTGTTCTATTTTCTGGGTGACTTTTTTCAATTTTCTCTTTCAACTTTTTAAAATCCACTCAAGTGCCATTTCTGTTATTATGGCTCTTTGGTTAATTTTTATTTTTTAAAACATCATGTAGTAAACTTGACTTTATTGATATACAGTTCTATGAATTTTAGCACATGTAGAGACCTTTTTTTTTAATATGTGGTGTACTTATTATCAAATTAATCTTGTTGAGGTATAATTCAAATCTAATAAAATATATCAATCTTAAGTGTAGTCTTCAGTGAGTTTGCCAAATATATGCTGTCATGTAACCACCACTATCACAATAAAGGCATAGAACATTTCCATCACCCCCAAAATTTTCTTCATACTCTTTACTGTGAAACTCCTTCCTATATCTAGGACCAAATAATCTCTCTCTATATAGATAGATAAATAGTTAGATAGATAGATGTGTGTGCATTTATTAATTTTTTTGAAATGGGATTTCTGCTGCCCAGGCTTGTCTCAAACTCCTGCCCTTCAAGCTGTATCTCTGCCTTGGCCTCCCAAAGTGCTGGGATTACAGACATGAGCCACCGCACCAAACCCTAAAAAAACGATTTCACATGCCATTAAGATTTGTTTTCCTTGTTCTAGAATTTCATGTACATGAAAGCATGCAGCATGAAATTTTGCGTCTGGCTGCTTTCACTCAATTTATTGATTTTAAGATTCATCACTTACTATTTTGAATCTGTGGGCTTCTAGTTTTCATCAAATTTAGAAAATTTTGACCATAATTTCTTGAAGCATTTGTTATATCCCTTTGTCTTTCTCCTTTTCATCTAGGACTCCAATAAAAGTATATTAGACTACTTGATTTTATCTCACAAGTCATTTTTTTGCTTTTTCATTCTGTGATCCAGTTAGTTTTTATTACCATGTGCTCAAGTTCACTGGTATTTTAAAAAAATAATCCCTCAGCCAGGCTCGGTGGCTCAGCCTGTAATCCCGTGCTTTGGGAGGCTGAGGTGAGTGGATTGCCTGAGCTCGCGGGTTTGAGACCCACTTGGGCAACTTGGCGAGACCTCATCTCTACAATAAATAAAAAAAATTATCCGGGCATGGTAGTACACACCTGTAGTTCCAACTACTTGGAAGGCTGAGGCGGAAGGATCGCCAGAGCCCAGCACTCCAGTACCACTGCACTCCAGTCTGGGTGACAGAGTGAGAGACTCCAACTCAAAAAAAAAAAAAGTCTCTCACCTGTTATTTTACCCAATGAGGTTTTAATCCCAAATTATATTTTTCACCTCTAGATGTTAAATAATAACACTATAACTTCTGTAACTGTTTCATATATCCCCTTAATCTATAATCTTAACAAGCAACTTCAGCCCTTCTATTTCAGGTGGTTGAATCAAAACCCATGTTGAAAACAGTTCCCTAGGACCAGAGCTGAGTGCAAAAGAGGGGCCCTGGCATAATAAATTTAATAGCCCCTCAAGAGACTTCAACATGTAGTAAGGATGGAGGACAACTGGTTTGGGGGAGGTACAGGATTTCTAATTTGAATGTACACAAATTCGCAGCTATTACTTGCATTCATGCCCAAGCCCCTCTTTAGATTATAGTAAACACTTAAAAATATTTCTTGAGCAGAATAATGAATATGTGAATGATTGAAAATTTTAATTACCTTTGAATTACCTCAACAAAGCAGCCAGATTTATGAGCCAAGTGGATTTGGAAAAGCTATAGGCTTAATATTTGCTGGATGTTATCGTTATATTTTTCTATAATAACACATCAAATGAAAGAAAACGTATTTAATTTGGAAACTCTAAAGATTTGTTGACTTTATTTCTATTGGTTTGCCTTTTCCTGAATTTAAAGGTGCAATTAAATTTCCCAGATTTGCTAGTTTTCCATCACAATGTTTTCCTGTTCAAGTATACTTTTATGCTTTGGTTTACTCTCCATACTTTTCCTAGAATGCTCTCTTTTCTAGTTTTATCCAGATAAAATTGATAATACTCTGTTAATATAGCCCCTGCCATGAAGTTCTATCACAACCCTCAATGAGTTTCATTTTTATTTGAATTTCAAGAGTATTTTTAATCTGAACCAAGTGATTTAACACTGGACTGTGTGGTTATCTTGCAGTTTATTTTTACATAATTTATAAGGTTTTTGTCCATCCCAAACGGTAAGTGAGCTCTTTGAAAACAGAAATCATGAATTCTTCTCATTCTATGTATCTCCTAAGTCTGGAAGAACACTCAGTAGAGTGGGTTCAACAAATACTTATCAGATAACTGACTGTTTCTTAAAATTGCATTTGGAAGTCTGCAAGCCATTTTCTGTATGCCTCTTTTTTTAGAAGTAATTTCCTTTTCCTGAACATCTGAGAAATTATAGAGACAATGTTTGAAGCTGCAATATAGGCCCATTTATTATTATAGAAGATGAAAATAATGTTTTCCTTTTACATAGCTATACTATATAAAAAGAATGTGTGATAATGTGTGGTAATAGCCTTTCAAAATAACAATTTTAGTAGAGTAGTATTGAATTTAATTAATATAAAAATTCTCTGGTCTCAGAAGCATACTTGAGATAATCATCATTCCAAGCTTGAAAAATTTCTACTCCCTTCTAAGATGACAGTGTTAATATATTTGGTTGCACTCTAGTGATTCCCTTGGGCCCAGAATATGTTGAACATTTTAACACATTTTGGCTTTCTAACCTGTAAACAAATAAAAAATGTTCAATTCCCTGCGGAGACATTTTATTTCTGAAGTTTTATGAACCTCTTTCTGTTTTTTTCCTCAGGCCCAAGAGCATTTAATTGACTAGTGTTATGTAATTTATAATGTGGGAGAAATTACTGGATAAGGAGATTTAAAGTGATTATTTACTTGCTCAAGAAATATATATTTTTTAAGTGTCAACATTTTACTGGGTAATTGAAAGTAAATACATGGACCTTGTATTCTGGGAGCTTACAATTTATTAGGAATGAAGGACACACCAAAAATAAGATCAGAACAGAAAATTTAAATCATGTATGACTGATTTAAAAGTTTCAGTCATACAGAAGCAGGAAGATTATTTTTAGTTTTATTGATTACTGAAGATTTAGTAGAAGAAGTGACTATTGGGAATTGGATAAAAAGTCTATAACCAAAAGAAAAGAAAAGAAAACTTCCAGAGATTAAACCTCAGAAGCAAATGCATGGCATTGTAAAGGAGTTGCTTTAACCGGCAACAAATTGAGGACTATATTAGTAAAGGTAGGTTGAAAACTCAATTGTTATGTTAAATAAGAAGCAACAGAAATAGAAATGATGGATTGTGTTAGTCTCCACAACTAGAATTAGAATTCACAATTGAGGGTAACCTCTTTTGGGTTCCCTTCTATTGCTGGGAGCTTTTCTGTCTTCCAATAAATTCCTACTTACTCACTGGTGTACATGTCCCTCATTCTTCCAAAAAAAAAAAAAAAGAAAAAAGAATTCACAATTGAATAGATACAATTGTTGACAGAGAAGGTGGCAGTAAAGCACCAAATTCAATCTTGAGTATCTGGGAATGTGGTTGTACCAGCAACAGAAACACATAATCAGGCAAAGATATATATGGGAAAAAAGATGAGCCCCAACATATCCAATTCTTGCAGGATGAACATGTTGTAAACAGTAATAAAGAAGTAAAGATTCTGAGAGTTCTGAAGTGAAGAGGAAGAAATGAAATGAAGTTTACATAGATCAAATGAATTCAGTCTTGTTGGTAAGAGTGTGGCAAACTCGTCTGAAAATGGGTGGAGAAGCAAGGTTTAACCCTGGATCAGTATTACTGATGTTGTTTTGGCCTCAGGCTCCAAAGCACTTTTGCTGATCCTGTCTTTATTAAAATTTGGATATTATGTTCATCATGAAATTTTTGCATTGATTTTTGAGGTATTACAAATCTTGTTTTAAAATATTATTTATCTTGATTATTGAGTTTTGGGCACTTCTTTAAATTTTTGGCCTGAGACCTTCACTTCACCATAGGTCCAGCGCTGATAAAAAGCATGATTTCATAATTGGGGAAAACATCTGCACTGCAATTTATGCATACTAGACCAGCTCGATGTGATGAATACAAGTTCCTAGTGAACTTAAGTATAACTGAGAGGTTTGTTTCTTTTTCTTCTAATTGTGCTAAAAAAAAATACACACATAAAATATACCATCGTAACCATTTTTAATGGACAGTTCAGTAATGCTAAGTGTATACACATTGACATGCAGCAGATCTTTCTCATCTTGCAAAACTGGAACTCTATACTTATTAAACAACAACTTCCCATTTCCTTCTGCATCCAGCTACTGGAAAACACCATTTTGCTTTCTGTTTCTATAAATTTTACTACTTTAGTTATCTCATGTAAGTGGAATGAAAGAAACAATATTTGTCTTTTGTGACTAATTTACTTCAAGGTTTACTTATTTATTTCAAGGTTTATTTAGGTTGTAGCATGTAACAGGATTTACTTCCTGGTTAAGGCTGAACAATATTCCACTGTATGGATACATTACATTTTACCTATTCATTCATCTATTCATGGATATTTGGGTTTTTTCCACCTCTTGGCTATTGTGATTATGTTACTATATTCACTATATTTACTATATACATAGCAAGTGTGCTACTATCCCTTTGAGAGCTGCCTTTCAATTTTTTGGAAAATATATCCAGAAGCAGAATTCCTATTTTTAGTGTTTAAGATCTATTTTGAACTTTTTGAGTAACTGTCATACTGTTTTTCATAGTAGTTGTACCATTTTACAATCCCACCAACAGTGCACAAGGTTCCAACTTCTCCCCATCCTCACCAATGCTTGTTAGCTGCCTCCCTCCCTCCTTTCTTTCTATAGTAGTCTTCCTAATGAGTATTAGCTCTCATTACAGTTTTGATTTGCATTTTTCCAATGATTAGTGATTTTGAATATTGTTTTATATGCTTGTTGATCACTGATATATCATCTTTGGAGAAATTTTTATTCAAGCCCTTTGCCCATTTTTTTTGAGTTGGAGTCTCACTCTGTCACCCAGACTGGAGTACAGTGGTCGCTCCCAGTCACTGCAGCCTCGACCTGCTGGGCTCCGGCGATCCTTCTGCCTCAGCCTTCCAAGTAGCTGGAACTACAGGCATGCGCCACCATGCCCGGCTAATTTATTGTAGAGATGAAGTCTCGCCAGGTTGCCCAGGTGGGTCTAGAACCCGCGGGTTCGGGCAATCCACTCACCTCAGCCTCCCAAAGGGCTGGGATAACAGGCTGAGCCACCGAGCCTGGCTCCTTTGCCTATTTTTAATGGGATTATTTGCTTTTTGTTGCTGAGTTGTAGGAATTCTTCATATATTCTGGATATCAATCCTTTCTCAAATACATGATTGGCAAATATATTCTCTCATTCTGCTTTTTCACCTGTTGACTCTTCTAATGCACAGAAGTTTTAAATTTTGATGTAGACCTATTTGTTTATTTTTACTTTTGATGTTTATGCGTTGGCATCATAGCCAGGAAACCACTGCAAATCTGAAATCATGAAGCTTTCTTTTTATGTTTCTTTTAGGAGTTTTATAGTTTTGGGTCTATGTTTTGGAATTTAATCCATTTTGAGTCAATTTTTAGATGTGGTGTAAATGCAACAGTTCAATTTCATTTTTTTGCTGATGGATGTCCAGTTTTCCTAGTGCTATTTATTGAAGAGACTGTACTTTTCTTTATTGAGTAGTCTTTTTACCCTTGCCAATGACAAGTTGACCATATACATGAGAGTTTATTCTGGGTTCTCTGTTCTATTTCACTGGTCTATACGTCTGTCTTTAAGCCAGTACCACACTGTTTTGGTTAGTGTAGTTTTGCAGTATATTTGAAAGTAGACTGTGTGAGTTTTCTAGCTTTGTTCTCCTTTTTCAAGATTGTTTTGGCTATTTGAGTTCCTTGAAATTCCATAAGAATTTTAGAAAAGGTTTCTCTAGTTCTTCAAAAATGGCCATTTGGATTTTGATAGGGATTGCATTGAATCTGTACAACACTCAGTAGTGTTAACATCTTAAATATGTCTTCCAATCCATGAACATTGATGTCTTTCCATTTATTTGTCTTTAATTTCTTCTAACAATGTTTTGCAGCTTTCAGTGTGCAAATTTTTTGCCACCTTGGTTAGTTTTACTCCTAAGTATTTTATTCTTTTTTTTTTTTGAGTTAGAGTCTCACTCTGGTGCCCAGACTGGAGTGCAGTGGCACACTCATGGTCAGCCCAGCTTTGACCTGCTGGGCTCTGATGATCCTTCCGCCTCAGCCTTCCAAGTAGCCAGAACTACAGGCACATGCTACTATGCCCAGCTGATTTTTTATTTTATTTTATTGTAGAGACGAGGTTTCGCCAAGTTGCCCAGGCTGGTCTCGAACCCATGGGCTCAGGCAATCCATTCACCTTGGCCTCCCAAAGTGCCACCGAGCCTGGCCAGTATTTTATTCTTTTTGGTGCTCTCATAAATATAATTGTTTCCTTAATTTCGTTGTTGGATTGTTCATTGTTAGTGTATAGAAACTCAAATGATATTTGCATGTTGACATTTTATCCTATGACTTACTAAATTCATTTATTATTGCAAATGATAATTATTAAAGTGCATATTTGATCAGCAGCATTGTGGGCCTGGAATGATGAGTAAAGCCCTAGTAAATTCTTTTCTGTGGAGATTTCATATAGGGGATTATACTTAGTTTGGTTGCAATTTAAAAAAAACTCTGGAAAAAGAAACAATCCTAGTTATTTTTGGATTATATATACTTTTATTAAGAACTGCTTTGTTACATAACAAGCAGATGTAATATTTGCTACCATAGATAACAGGAGTCAGATCACTGATATCCATTATCCGAATACTTATAGAGTAACTTTTTTTTTTTTTTAGATTGGAAAATATAGTAAATTGGAAAGGGAGAGAGAGGAGAGTCACCTCTCCAAGGTAGGGGAGGGGCCAAAGCTTAGAAAATCATGGCCCAGTGAGAGCTCAAAGAGTCATATGACTGGGCCAGGGATTTAACAAAAGCATGGAGAAGTAACTTCTAATTAAGGACTTCTTTTGTTGTAAGAATTGTCCAAGAATTCAGTGACCTGACTTGAAAAACTAACAAGATTCTCATTCCCATAAGCTTCTAAGCAGAAGTTATACAATCATATAATGTTGAATTTCATCAAGAAAATAAAGTATTTTTATTTATAATTTGTCAATAATAGTAGATATAAATATACCAGTGAAACTTAAATTAGATATATCTATATTTTATCTTAGCACATATTAAATAAATCCATGTTTTACTTTGGATGTCAAAGTAATTCTCTAAAAGGTTTCTTCTTAAAAAATATGAATACAAATTTATATGCATATAGAATAGAATATTGAGAAAATTTTTACCTGCAAATTAATATTTAAATAAGAAAATAAAGGTTCCTAATTGATTAATAACCAAAGCCTATAATGTTATTTTCAGATTGGTTATAAAAAATGAATTTGTCTATTTTACCATTACAGGTTTTTGAAAAGCTTTAAAATAATCAACAAAAATTTACATATTCATTTAGTTAGTAGTCTTGTTCAATGAATGGCAAAACCACATGTATGAAAGAAAAAGGCAAAAGAAAACTTAGCTTATGTGGCAATTGCTGCATGATGTCACTGTGGACAACTGACGATTCATTTACCATAATCACAATTTGGAGTTATTTAGCTTGTAGAATACAGGTGTTCATTTTTGCGTGGCAGGTGAGTGGTGATGTATATGAAATCCTGAGTCCTTACAATGTCTATTCATCTGCCACTATTTGTGGTTTAAGTAATGTAAGTTATGGCTTAGTGATTTTGTTCTGAATTATTCACAAAAACACAATTCCTTCCAACTTGCTCTTCCCTCCTGGCACCATGACAACAACTAGACTGAATTTATAGTTGGTGATTTTAAGTATGTGCTGGGGAAAGGAACGTAGAAATAAATGAGAAAATCTGCTGTGTTCAGCCTTGGTAGATATCAGAGTCCATGCCTATGAACTCATACTCAATGTGGCGAAATCTCCATCAAGAGGCTAATTTAGCATTGAAATTTTAACAGATTTAGAGGAAAAAAATGTCTACATGCTCTCTTCTCTCTTAAAGAATGGCTCTATGGACTTTTAGACATTTCATTGGTGGCAGCGCCAGGAACCAGATCTCCCATGGAAGCTTGTTGTGACATTGAAAGTAGGCTCTACTGGTAACAAAGTCTCATTGTCTCTTACAGATAATAAATAATGTTTGAATTATATTTTTCTTTATTCTAGGCTTTTTGTACATTTCAAATTACAAATCTAATGTTATTGTAAGTTAAAGGGCTAGTGAGTTAAAGGGCTAATTATTCTTAGATCAGATTTAGTTGTGGGTTTCTTTCAATGGATATGTCAGTTTTGTTCTTTTCAAATTTACTAGTACAGTATTGTTTATAATATTCCCAGACTTTTCTTTTAATGCCTGTAAATAATTAGTAATATCCTCTCTTTCATTCCTAACATTGGTAATTTGTGTTTTCTCTCCTTTTTCTCGTAATCAGTCTAGCTAAAGGCTTGGTAATTTTATTGAGCTTTTCAAAAAACAACAACAACAAAAAACAAAAACAAAACACAAGAAAAACAGCTTTTGGTTTGTGGTGGTAAAATAATGGTACCCTAAAGATTCCCATGTTCTAATTTCTGGGAGCTGTTAATGTTACCTATGCAGGAAAAGGAATTTTTCTGATGTGTTTAAGAGTAAGGATTTTGAGACAGGAGGTAATTCTGGATTTTTTGAGTAGGCCCAGAGTGATCACATACATTGTTAAAAGTGGAGAAACTTTTCAGCCTGGGTCAGAGAGCGATCTGACTACTTAAGAAAAAACAGGGGCAAAACGAGGATTTGACGCTCCACTTCTGGCTTTGAAGATGAAGGAAGAAGGCCAGGAAAACGCTGGCTGCTAGCAGTTAGAAACAGCTCTTACCTGACAGCTAGTAGGAAAACAGGGCCTCAGTCCCATAATTGCAAGAAACTACATTCTGCCAACGATGTGAGCAGAAAACAGATTTTTCCCTAGACTGCCCTGAAAAGAACACAACCTGCTGACACCTTGATTTCAGTAATAAATAAGTAAAATAAAGTACTATTACTACTTTTATTTGCAAACCTGACTCTTCTCTGATCTTACCAAATATGTCAGAAATACAAGTGTTTGTATGTATTGTAAATAAAACACTATTTAAATGCAATTCAGTGATTAGAAAAGATAAACTGACAAAAGTAGTTTGGCATTAGAATAACTTAAGGATGAGGAGAGATGATTTTATTCTTATGAACTATACTCTGAGTCATGATTTGAAAATTATATTTGTTTCTCAGTTCTTCTTTCCGGGATTGGTAATATAGAAGATGTATGTTGCCTGTCTACCTCCGAAGCAGATATAAAAATGACTTTGTATATATTCCTCACTTACATTTACACAGTGAAAAATAATTTTGAAAAATTTAAGTGTTTTGTCTATTCATTTGTTAGACAATTATTCACTCATTAACTATTAGGAGCTGGGTTATATTTGGGTATGCATGAAGAAGGCAACATTTCCTATGGAGCTGATATTTCCATAGAAAGCCAAATAAGAAACAGGTATTTATATAATAAAGTATCAAATAGGAACAATTATCTAAGTAAAACAAAGCAGGATAAAGAGAAAATAATTGAAAATGAAAATTATTTTATGCAGAGTGATTAGGAAAGGTCTCTGTGCCTGTGGCTTGAGGAAAAGGCACTTAGGGCAGATGAAGGAGCAAGCACATAGGTCACAAAAGTGGAAAGAGAAGTGTGTTCACGGAAAAGCAAGGAGGCCAGTGTCTTAAAGCAGAATGAACAAGGGAAGAATGGTGGAAGATATGATCCGGGCAAATTCAAACTTTCGTGTTAGTAAAGAACTGGAATGCTATCAGGCTGTGAAGGAACATCCTTAGCAGTGGTTCTCAACCTGGAGTGATTTTGCCCCCAGGGGCAATGTCTGGAGAAACGTTCTGTTGTCACGAATGGGAAATTGCCACTGGCATCTAGTGAGTAGAGGCCAGGGACCTTACAATGTGGGCACAGGACAATCCCCCACAGCAAAAAACTGTCCAGTCTACCATGTCCAATAGTGCTGAAGTAAAGAAACTCTGAGGAGCAAAGGGGTGAAGAAGTTGTAGGAGTTTTTAGGCCCGATGTCAGCTTAGACCAGCAACCTTGGGTTCTTGTCCCATAACCAAGAAGATTAAGGAACCTGGACATCAAAAAAGGATGAGGGACAGAAGGAGTTTATTAAGCAAAAAAAGCTCTCTCTTTTTCGAGAAATGGGTTACCTACAGCGGGGGGAGGGTTCTGGGTTTTTCTCTCTCCCTTCTAGGGATGTTCTTCTCACTTGCATCTTACCTGCCTCTCACCCTCCTAGCTGTTTTCTGGTCCCAACCTTTATTGTGCATGTGTGCCCTTGTCCAAAGTTACTCCATCTTGATTATTACCCATAAGCACCACAAAAAAGCCTATTTAAAGGGTGTGAAACCTCAATGCTAATGTCATGCTAATGATACTATAATAAGCTTAGGTTAAGTTAGGACACTCAGTTAAGCTATGGCATCTGTGTTCAAATGGCAAAAACTCCCTTTGAACAAAACATCCTGGCTTAAGAGGATGTTCTTAACCACATTAACCACGTTTTTAATTGCTAGTTATGTAATGAGGGTGGTGCAGGAGTGTTTCCACAGGTGTTACTTCTCCTGGAGACCCTCCCTGTCTTTCCGCCTAGCCAGCGTCTGACTACCTCCTCTCTCAAAGAGGTTGCTCAGGCTATTCTGTGGAAGGCAGAGGCAGAGGTGAAGAGCCCAGTTTCTGATCCCAGTGGGGAGAGGCTGATGCAGGGGTGCTTGTTAGAAAGTTGTTGTAGCATAGTAGGTTGGACTACAGATGGTAAGAGTGCACATGGTGAAAAAAGTTCTGATTTGCGATATATTTTGAAGTTCATGCCTGTTGGCCTAGCAAATAAATGATATGTAGGCATGAGGAGAAGGGAGAAATCAGGGTTACTCTTGGGTTTTCCCCCCGTGCAGCTGCGAATTGAGTGCTGACATGAGGAAGAAAGACACGAGGAGAAGGCAATTTGGAAACAGTAAAAGAAACATGAGAAGGAGTAATGAATTTAATTTAAAACATAGATAGTTTAGAATTACTATTATATGTCCAAGTAGAGATATCATGTAAGGCCTTCTCTGGAGTTCAGAGGAGATGTGGTAAAGATAAATATTTGGAAATTACCAGAACACAAGACAGTATTTGTACCATGGGACCAAATGAGGTCAGTATTGGGAGATTATAGATGAGGCAGAGATGACAAGGGACCAAGCTCTTGGGTCCTCCAACACTTAGAGGCCAGGAAGAGTAGAAGAAAATACCAAAGGAGACTGACAAAGAATGTTTAGTGAAGTAGCATTTTAAAAGTCAAGTGCAAAAACAGATTTCAAGAAAAAGAAAGGATCAATTGTGTTAAAATGCAAAATACATAAATGGGTAATTTACAAAGGAACATATACAAAAAATTAAGTATGTGAACATATGGTTAACTATACTAAAAATGAAAGAAATGGAAACTTTAATAAAAAGATATTTTTTTATTAATTATATTAAGAGTTAAATAATAATTTGTGCTACGGGAATCCCCACAAGCTGGCCTTCCAGAAAAGTCAATTTTCTCTCATCCCAGCAAAACTCCAGAAAAACTGGATTTGTCCCAGTTTTAAGGCAATCACTCCTGATCAACTCCAAGAATTGGATCCCAGGGATAAGACTGGTGCTTTCACAGCCATGAGGCTGAGTTGGTGAATCCTGCCATCAGATTGCTCTGATACCTGCCTGTAATGCAGACCACAAGCACATGAGTATACTAGGAAGAGGAAGGAAAGGGATGGAGCTAATTGACACATCCTATTGTACTGTGTAGCCTAATCTCTGATCCCACTGGGGAAAGGTTGATAACTCCTCCAATCACAAACTAAGATTGAGGAGGAAAGGGTGGTGGGGGTCCTACGACTACTGATCCTGTCTCAGGGAGTTTTTTCTTTTTTTTTTTGAGTTGGAGTCTCACTCTGTCACCCAGACTAGAGTGCAGTGGCCGCTCCCGGCCACCGCAGCCTCGATCTGCTGGGCTCTGGCGATCCTTCCGCCTCAGCCTTCCAAGTAGCTGGAACTACAGACACGTGCTACCATGCTGGCTAATTTTTGATTTGTTGCAGAAGCGGTTCTCAAACCCGCGGG
>CAUYQG010046996.1:0-16575 GCA_963574415.1 Tarsius wallacei | reverse complement strand
GCCGGGCTCGGTGGCTCAGCCTGTAATCCCGCGCCTTTGGGAGGCTGAGGTGAGTGGATTGCCTGAGCCCGCGGGTTCGAGACCCGCCTGGGCAAGCGAGACCTCATCTCTACAATAAATCAAAAAATCAGCCGGGCGTGGGAGTGCACGCCTGTAGTTCCAGCTACTTGGAAGGCTGAGGCGGAAGGATCGCCGGAGCCCAGCAGGTCGAGGCTGCGGTGGCCGGGAGCGGCCACTGCACTCCAGTCTGGGCGACAGAGTGAGACACCAACTCAAAAAAAAAAAAAAAAAGAAAAACAACTACAAACCAACATCCTTCATGAATGTAGGCACAAAACTTTTAAACAAAATATTAACAAATAGAACTCAACAATGTATAAAAAGATTATACACCATGAACAAGTGGGGTTTATTTCAGAAATGAGAGACTTGATTAATATTTTTTTAAAATCAGTATTAATATGCTGTAGTAAAAATTAACATGCTAAAGAAGAAAAATTACATGAAAATGTAATTGGTGAAGAAAAAATTTGACAAAATTAAATACTTATTTATGATTTTAAAAATCTGAGGAAAAAAATGGAATTAAGGAGTATTTCTACAACTTGATACAGTATATATTACAGTTAACATTACACTTAGTGATAAAAGACCAAGTGTTTTCTCCCTAAAATTGGAAATATGACAAGGATCTCAGCTCTCATCACTTACATTCACAAGAGTTGGAAGTTCTAGCTAATACAATAAGGCAAGAAAAAGAGACAAAAGTCATTTAGATTGGAAAGAAATACAGCTGTCTCTATTTGCAGGTGATGTAATTATCTACATAGAACATTTGAAGAAATTTATGAAAATACTTTCAGAGAGTTCAGCAAGGTCACAGGATATAAGATGAACATGTTAAAACAATTATGTTTTTATATACTACCAATAAACACATGGCACAAAGATTTAAAAATGCAATACTGTTTATTATCACTAAAAAATAAAATGTTTTACTACAAATCTAACAAAACATATACAGGATTTATATACTAAAAATTACAATATGCCAATGGAAGAATCACAGAAGGTCTAAACAAATTGAGAAACATACTGTATTCATGGATTGATAAACTCAATATCGGGATATATAAATTATCCAAAATATAATATGCAAGTTTAGTGTAATTCCCATAAACATTTCAGCAAGAATTTTTCAGATATAGACAAAATTATTGAAAATTTATATGGAGCTGGGTGTGGTGGCTCACACTGCAATCGCAGCATTTTGGGAAGTCAAAGTGGAAGGATTGTTTGAACCCAGGAGTTTGAGACCAACCTGAGCAACATATGAGACCTAATCTCTACAAAAAGTGTAAAAACTAGCTGGGCAAGGTGGCGCTCACCTGTAGTCTCAGCTACTCAGGAGGCTGAGACAGGATTGAGGAGGATTGCTTGAGCTCAGGACGTCAAGGTTGCAGTGAGCCATGATTGTGCCACTGTACTCCAACCTGGGCAACAGCATGAGACATTGTAAAAAAAAAATTATATGACAAGGTAGAGGAACTAACATAGCTAAAAGACTTTTAAAAAGAAGAAACAAGTAGAAGAAAGTAGTCCATCCAATGTTAAAACATCAATAGTAATAGTAATGAATACTGTGTGATCTTGGCGGAAGGACAGATGCATGAAGGAACAGAAAAAAACACACATACCTAACTGGCTTGTTTTCAAATTTTAGAATCATGGATTTGATGTTAAGATTTGTTGCATAAGTATATTGCGTGAAGGAGAGGTTTGGGCTTCTGATGAGCCCCTGCCCCAGTAGTGAGCATGGTACCCAATGGGTAATTTTGTATCCCTTATACTCCCTCCCTCCCTCCCTCCCCCTTTAGCACTGCCCAGTGTCTTCCATACTATATATGTATCACATTTTCTTTATCCCGTCCACCTTTGGTAGGCAACTGAGTTGGTTCCATGTTTTTCCATTGTGAATAGTGCTGCAATAAGCATGTAGACCAATTTGTGTTCCTCTGGGTGTATTCCGAGAAGTGAGATTTCTGGGTCAAATGGTAGCTCTACTTTTCTCCCTTTAAGGAGTCCCCAAACTGCTTTCCACAGAGGCTGAACTAGCTTACATTCACACCAACAGTGTACAAGCATTCCCTCTTCTCCATGGCCTCGCCAGCATATATTGTTTTTTGACTTTTTAATAGTAGCCCTCCTAACCAGTGTGAGACGGTACCTCGTTGTAGTTTTGACTTACATTTCTCTGATAATTTGTGATTCTGGGCATTTTCTCATGTGTTAACAGATTGCTGGTATGTCTCCCTCATGTGTTTTGCTCACTTTTTAATGGGGTTATTTGTGAGGTTTTTTTTCCCCCTGTCAATTTGTTTGCATTCCTTATAGATTATGGAAGCTAGGCCTTTGTTGAATGCATCGTGTGCAAATATTTTTTCCCATTCTGTCAGTTGTTTCTTTACTGTCTTGTGCTGTGTAGAAGCTTTTTTTCTTGATAAGGTCCCATCTGTCATTTAAGTTTTTGTTACATCTGTTTTTGAGGACTTGGTTGTAAATTGATTGCCTAAGTCAATGTCCAGGAGAGTGTTTCCTAGGTTTTCGTCTAGATTCTTATAGTTGGTGGTAAATATTTAGTCTTTGATTCATTTTGAGTTAATTTTTGTATATGGTGTTATGTAGGGGGTCCAGCTTCATTCTTCTGCATGTGGTTAGTTTTCCAAGCACAATTCGCTAAATAGGTTTCCTTTCCCCAATGTTTGTTTTTATTGACTTTGTCAAAGATGAGTTAGCTGAAGGTCTGTGGTTTTATTTCTGGATTCGCTATCCTGTTCCATTGGTTTATGTGTCTGTTTTAGTACCAATACTATGCTATTTTGGCTACTGTAGGCTTGTAGTAAAGTTTGAAGTCTAGCAGTCTGACATCACCAGCTTTGTTTTGTTTTTGTTTTTGTTTTTTGCTAAGGATTGCTTTAGCTCCATACAAATTTCAGTATTGTCTTTTCTAGTTCTGTTGAAAAGGTCACTGGTAGTTTGATAGGAATTACATTGAATCTGTAGATTGCTTTGGGTAGTATAGACATCTTGACAATATTGATTCTTTTGATCCATGAACATGGAATGTTGTTCCATTTGTTTGCATTATCTTTGATTTCTTTGAGCTCTGTATTGTAGTTATCGCTGTAAAGATCTTTCACTTCTTTGGTTAGATGAATGCCAAGGTATTTTATTTTATTTCGTGGCTATTGTGAATAGGATTGTATTTTTTTTTTTGTTTGGTTCTCAGTTGGCTTGCTCCAAATGACTTAACAAAGGAAATGAAGCAATTTATTGGAGGAAAGATAGACCTTACAACAAATTGTACTGAAACAAAGAGAAATCTTTGAGCTAAAATAAGCCTATGCCTAAGCATCACATCTTATTTTTTAAAAAACTCAAAATCGATCACAGACTTAAATATAAAATTACAAAACTTTTAAAAAGAAACAAAGGACTTCGCAGCAACTTGGATGGATTTGGAGTCGATCATACTCAGTGATCTATCACAGAAACAAAGAACAGAGTACCATATGTTCTCACTCATAAGAGGACCTTGAACAATTATAATACTATAAGAAAGGGATTGGCAGTAGTGGGAAACTGTCAGGGGAGGGGAGTGGGATTGGCAGTTGAGGGAAACTGCTAGGAGAGGGAGAGCCATACCTCATCAATAAGGGAACATGCATAATCAATGTTTGTATACCTAACCCTGAATTGTACCCCATATCTTTATTAAAACAAAAAAGAAAGAAACAAAGGAGAAAAATCTTCAAGATCTAAGGTCGAGCAAAGAATTTCCAGATTCAACACCAAAAGCACAATTCATCGAAGAAAAAATTGGTAAATTAGACTTCATTAAAATTAAAATATTTTGCTGTGGGATATACTTTGCTAAGAGCAGAGTTACATGTGGGAGAAAATCTTTGCAAATTATTTACCTGAAAAAGGATTTATATCAAATATAAATAAAAAACTCTAAAACTCAACATTAAGAAAAAAATCTAATTAAAATGGACAAAAGATGTAAACAGAACAGTCACTAGAAGATCATAAATAAGCACATGAAAATACTCAACATAAATAATGATTAAAGACAAGCAAGTCAACACCGGCGTGAGATATTATTACACATCTATTAGAGAAAACTAAAATAAAAAAAACTTACCATGTTTTAGCAAAGTTATGGAGAAACTGAAACTCTCATACATTGCCGGTGGAAACGTAAAATGGTATGATGACTTTTGAAAACTGTTTTTCAGTTTATTAAAATTTCAACATATACTTACCATGTAATCTAGGCATTCCACATCATTTATTTGCCCGGGAAAAAATGAAAGCATGTTTCCATACAAGACTGTAAACAAATGCTCATAGCACCTTTACTTGCCATTTTCAAACAAAATTCGGATGTCCATCAACAGGTGAATAGATAAGCAAACTGATACATCCACATTATTGAATACTATTTAGCAATAAAAAAGAATGAAACTTTGATATATACAACAACATGGATAATGCTCTTAATTACACTGAGTGACAGAAGTGAAAGAATAGTCCATATTGTATAATTCCAATTATATACATTTCTAGAAAATGCAAATTAATCTAAAGTGATAGACAGTAGAACAGGGATTGCCTGGAGATGAAAGAAGTTAGTGGAGGTACAGGACAAAGAGATTGCAAAAGGACAGGAAAACCTTTGAGGAAGTAATATATAAGTTCATTATCTTGATTATGGTGATGTTTTCATGGATGTATACATATGTCAAAAATGTACAATTTATATGTGTGCAATGTAAGCTGTATCAATTATTTTTTCAATAAAATCATTTTAAAATTCTTCTTTCTGACTTTTGCTTAGAATATAGAAAGGTGGAAAGGGTGTCACTCATATCTTTACACAAAATTTTTAATAATCTGCAAAGTCAGAACTTTCCTGAATTTCTGGAGCTGGAATTGCAGGGCAGCCAACTAGCCAGAAATCTAAGGAAAGATAGGAAAGAATAGTCACATTCTTGCCTTTAGGCCAAGGGTGAGGATTTACTGTACGTATGGAAAGAGAATAGAAAAAATATTCTCCAGCACTGGTGAGGTGTTGGAAAGCATAATTGATCTTGTCACTTCGAGTTTTTAACACTAGAATGGGGCAGGAAAATTTAAAGACCCTTCACCCAAGACCTAAAGATATATCTTGTGCTTGAGATCAAAGTTAAACTAGAGCAAAGAGCATTCCTTACCCACTAATACAGGGCTAACATGTCAAATAACAAATGAGAGTAGTCAACTGTTGAAAGGGGGGCAAGAATATAGAAAGAGACTCATTCTTAGGCGCAGGTACAAGAGAAGAGAATGCCTAAAGTTGAAGATGGAGCAGACATTGAGAAAAACATTCTGGCAAACCAGCACTCATCATAAACACAAATTAATGCTAGAGTATTTGAAAGCTTGTGGTGCACTGATGGTAATTATAGCACTAATAAAACCTAAATATCTGAACTCCTGAGTATATTGGGGCAATATTCTTCACATAAAAGTCCTAGCAAAATAAAAGTCATGATATGTCCAGACATAAGATCTACAGAAATCTCCTACATAAGATGTTCGGCTATCAATTAAACAAATCATACACAAAAAAAGAAGAACTACTTCCAACACACCAAGAAATCAACACAACTAGTTTTGAAACAAATGTTAAACTATAAAACAGAGATTTAAAAATAACTATGATCAATATGTTAAAGTCTCTAGCGGAAAAGGTGGACATTGCATAGGAACAGATGAGAAATTTCAGCCTAAAAATGGTTATTATAGGAAAGAATAAAATGAAAATGCCAGAAACGAAAAGCATGGAAGCAGAGATAAAGACTATCTTTGATGGTTTATTTGCAGACACAACACAACCAACAGAAGAACCAATAGAATTGAAGATAGGGCAATAAAATTTGTCCAAACATAAGTGCAAAAAGAAAAAGAAACACGCCGGGCTCGGTGGCTCAGCCTGTAATTCCACGCTTTGGGAGGCTGACGTGAGTGGATTGCCTGAGCCCGCGGGTTCGAGACCCGCCTGGGCAACTTGGTGAGACCTCATCTCTACAATAAATCAAAAAAAATTAGCTGGGCGTGGTAGTGCGTGCCTGTAGTTCCAGCTACTTGGAAGGCTGAGGCGGAAGGATCGCTGGAGCCCAGCAGGTCGAGGCTGCAGTGGCCGGGAGTGGACACTGCACTCCAGTCTGGACGACAGAGTGAGACTCCAACTCAAAAAAAAAAAAAAAAGAAAAAGAAACAGGACCAGAAAAGAACATCTGTAAGGGCCATTGGAAAATATTAAATATTCTACCACAGGTGTAGTCATTTAAATTTCAGAACTCATAGAATGTGACTGCAGAAGCATTTGAAGAAACAGTGGCTGAGAAGTTTCCATACAATAAATCACAAACAGAAGGAGCTTAGAGAACACCAAGCAACATAAACACACGCTCGCGTGCGCGCGCACACACACACACACACACACACACACACACACACACACACCATATTCAAACTGTTTAAAACCAAAGATAAAGAGATAATTTTGAAGGCAGCCAAAGGAAAAAATACTCATTTTATTCAAGGGAACAATGATAAAAATTATAGCAGGCTTGTTGTTAGAATTTATGCAAGCCAGAAGACAATGGCATGACAAACTTTAAGTGCTGAAAGGAAAAAAAAGTGTCAATCTTACATTCTCTGCACATAAAGCAGTATGATATTTTGTGAAGGTAGATTGCAATTAACTAAAGAGGAATATTGTAAACTGTCTGAAAGCCACAACAAAGCTTGCAAAAACAACAAGCTATAAATAATAAGAAAGAATGGAGTTAAATGGAATCATAAAAATATACTCATTACAAAACAAAGGTAAAAAGAGGAATAAAGAAACAAAGAAGAGATAAAACAAAGGAAAACAGCAAGAAATATCCAATAATTCAGTAAGATCCATAATTATGCTCAATGTAAACAGTCTAAATACACCAAGTAAAAGAAAGAAATTGTCATTTTGGATGAAATAGCATGTCCCCATATGTTATTACAAGAATCCACCAAAAAAAAAAAAGAAATTTTAAACAAAATTAAGTAGGTTAGGGTAAAAGTAATTATGTAGAAAAAGATATACTAAGGAGACACTAATGAAAATTAATAAGTCGGTATGTTTATATAACACAAAATGGACTTTGGAACAAAGAATAGATAAGGAGGAGCACTTCATAAAAGGAGTCAACTCATCATGAAAAATATAAAATTCCTAATGGTACAAACCAATACAGTTTGGAAATATATTATATAAAACAGAACTGATAAGAGAAATAGGCAAATCTACAATTTCCCTATGAAGTATATGGACACTTCAATATTTCTCCCTCTCTCTAATCAATAGAACAAGAAGTAGACAGAAAATCCATAGAGCTATAGAGGACTTGACTATTCCTATCAACCAACTTGGCCTAATTGACATTTATAGAACACTCTACCGAGTAATGGCAGAATGCACATTTTTTTCAAGAATACACGGAATGTTTACCAAGATCAAGAATATTCTGTAAAATATAAAGCTGTAAAACAAACTTCAATGAATTTAAAAGTACTGAAATCATGTAAATTTTCTAGCTGTGACAGAATTAAACTAGTAATCAAAAACATAAACACGACTAGAAAATCCCTGTATGTTTGGAAATTACACAACACATTTCTAAATATTTTATAGTTCAAAGAGGGGAACACAAGATACATGAGAATATATTTTAAATTGTATAAAAATGAAAAGAAAGCATGTCAAAATGTGTGGGATGTATTAAAGCAGTGTTTAGAGAGCATGCCTATATTAAAAACAAGGAAGATGTAAAGTCAATGATCTAAGCTTTTATTGTAATAAACTAGAAAAGAAGATGAACAAATTAAACCCAAAACAAACACACAAAAATAATAATAATGAGCAAAAATTTTAACTTGAGAACTGAGAAACAATAAGGCAAATTAATAAAACTGAAAACTAGGTCTTTGGAAAGATCTATAAATTTAATAAATCTCCAGCCTAATTTATAAAGAAGAAAACGAGGAGAAGCAAATCACCAAAATGAGGACTGAAAAAAGGGACATCACCAAAGACTCTATGGATATTAATTGAATAACAAAGGTGTTTTAGGTTTCCATCCCTGGTATAACAAATCAAGACTAACGTAATGAATTAAAACAACATCCATTTATTATTTCACATTCCTGTTGGTCTAAAGTACAGATAGGCTCAGCTGAATTTCTTCTTAGAGTGTCTTTAAACTAAAATCAAGGCATTGGCTAGTCAAAACTTTTATTTTGAGGCTTGGTGGGTGGGGAGAGAACTTGCTTTCAGCTCATTTGTTAGAAAAATTCATCCTTGACATTGTGGGACTGAAGTTCTAATTTCTTTGCTAGCCGTCATTGAGAGTTTCACTTTGCTCCTAGAGGCCACTCACGTTTCTTCTCACAAGAGTCCTCTTCATCTTTAAACCAACAATGGTGCATAAAGCCATTTGGATGCTTTAAATATCTCTGGCTTCATCTTCTGCTACCAGCCAGTGAAAAATCTTCTGCTTTCAAAGTGTGTGCCTATGTAAGACTGTCTCACCTAGATAAACTCCCTGCCTTAAAATCAACTGATTAGTAATGTTAATTACATTAGCAAAATCCCTTTGGTCATACATGTAATGTAACATGATCATGGAAATAATGACCCATCATAGTCACAGAAGAAAAGAATTTATAAATGCCAAGTGTTACTAGTGGCTATTCTTAGAATTCTACCTGCCACAAAGTGTATATTAGACACAAGTGTATGCCCATAAATGCAATGGCATAGATAGACTGGAAAAATTCCTTCAAAGACATGAAGTGCTAAAGATCACTGAAAACTAAGTAGATGACCTGAATATTTCTATAATATTAAAGAAACATAGTTTATACTAAAGTCTTCCAGAAAAGAAAACTCCAGGCCCAGAGAATTGTATTGACACGTTCTACCACACATTTGAGGATGAAATAATACCAACTCGCAAGTCTTTCAGAATACAAGTAAGGGGGAACTTCACAACTCATTTTATGACACTATTATTACCCTATACCAAACCAGCCAAAAACATAAAAAAGAAAAAACATACCAATATTCTTCATATTGTAGACACAAAATATCTTCAATTAAACATTCAAAAACTGAATCTGGGAATATAGTAAAAGGATAATATACTGTCACAGGATAATTTAGTTGTGTTCTATCCTGAGAACACAAGACTATTCAAAAAATTTTTTTAAATCAATAAATGTATTTCACCTAACACCAGACTAATTATTAAAAACATCATGGTCATCTCAATAAATGCAGAAAAAACATTTGACAATATCTAACACCCATTCTTGATTTAAAAAAAAAAAAGAAAGAAAAACCTCTGAGCAAACTCAGAAAAGAAGACAATTTCCTCAACCTGATAAAAGTTACCTGTGATGTATTTACAGTTAACATCACACTTAATGTTGAAAGACTGAGTGTTTTTCCCCTAAGATTAGGAACGAGACAAAGACATATACCCTCACCACTCATATTCATCATCATACTGAATATCCTAGCTGATGTGACAAGGCAATAAAAAAGTTCATACAGATTGAAGAAATAGATAATATTCTCAACAACATAATTGTCTCAGTAGAAAATCATAATGAATCCACAACTCTATTAGAACTAATAAGTAAGTTTAGCAAAGTCACAGTATAAAATATCAACATAAAGAATTAATTAGCTATAGTCTTGTATACTTGCAAATTGCTGAGAGTAGATTTTCAGTGTTCTCATCGCAAAAAAAATTAAATGTGAGATAATGCATATGTAAGCTAAATTGATTTAGCCATCCACAATGTATACACATATCAAGACATTATATTGTACATCATAAATATATACAATTTTAATTTGTCAATTAAAATAAATAAGTAGATGATAGAAAATCCTGTTTCTATTCATCAGCAATGAAAAAAATGAATATTTATTTTTTAAATTTTCATTTCAATAGCTTCAAAAATGTGAAATAGTTATAGATCTTGCAATACATGTGAACTATTGTTATGCTAAAACTAAAAGAACATTTATAAGAGAAATGTAAGAAAACCAAAATAATAAAGAGATACTGCATATCACAGAAAGCACAGCTCAACTTTGTAAAGATGTCAATTCTTTCTTTTTCTATTTTTTACTTTAAATATGTGAGGCACAATTCAGGGTTAGGAATACAAATGTTCATTATACAGGTATACTTGTTGATGAGGTTTGCCGCCTCCCTCCCCTGGCAGTTTCCCACTGCTGCCAATCCCTTTCTTATAGTATTGTGAAAGTTGTTCAAGGTTCACTTATGAGTGAGAACATGTGATACTCGATTCTTTGTTTCTGTGATAGATCACTCAGTATTATAGACTCTAAATCCTTCCAAGTTGCTGTGAAGTTCATAATTTTGTCCTTCTTTATGGCTGCATAATATTCCATCAGTTATATGTACCACATTTTTTTATCCAGGCCTCTTTTGATGGACAGCACAGTTTGTTCCATGTATTTGCTGTTGTGAATAATGTTGCAATAAACATGCATGTGCACGTTTTCTTTTTCATAAAGTTATTTGAGTTCCTCTGGGTATATTCCCCAGTAGGGGGACTGCGGAGCAAATGTCAATTCTTTCTAAAGTGATCTACTGGTGAAATAAAATTTCATTTCAAAATCTCTGCCCGGGGTCGATGGCTCAGCCTATAATCCCGCGCTTTGGGAGGCCGAGGTGAGTGGATTGCCTGAGCCCGCAGGTTCGAGACCCGCCTGGGCAACTTGGCGAGACCTCATCTCTACAGTAAATCAAAAAAATTAGCCGGGTGTGGTAGCGTGCGCCTGTAGTTCCAGCTACTAGGAAGGCTGAGGCGGAAGGATCGCCAGAGCCCAGCAGTTCAAGGCTGTGGTGGCCGGGAGCGGCCACTGCACTCCAGTCTGGGCGACTGAGTGAGACTCCAACTCAAAAAAAAAAAATCTCTGTGGGACATTTTTGTTAAAATCAATCATGATTATTAAAAAAATTATATGGAAAGGTAAAGAGACTAGAAGAGCCAAACACTTTTGAAAAATAAGAACAAAATTGGGCAAAGTTTCAGATATGCAGGATGAATAAGTTCTGGGGCTCTAATGTATAAACATGTGACTATAGTTAACGATACCGCATTGTATACTTGAAATTTGCTCAGAGAGTAGATCTTAAGTGTTCTTAGCACAAAGAAAAAAAAAAAAGAAAAAGAAAGGGAAGGAAGGAAGAAAGGAAGGAAAGAAGGAGGGAGTAACTGTGAGATGATTATACAACTATATGCATTTGACAGAATTTTGTACAAAAATAGTGAATTATACCATATGTCAATGAAAATCTTAGTAAGAATGAGAAAGAAATGTATTCTTCTTCATAAACACAACCAATAGCCAGCTCCTTCTCAAAAGTATAAAGTAATTATGAGGTCAATAATCAATATTTAGTATCTCACATCTACCTTTAAAATTTATCTGTTCGGCTATTTATAATGCATGATATTTTCCCCCTGCTTCCATTTAGCATATCTCCCAGCCTCCATCTTTAAGGAGACCAAGTTTAGGAACTTATCTTCCCCGAATTTATCATCAGAAATATCCTTTGCTGATCACTATGAGTCCAGTTAATCCCTAGATCACAATATCATCACTCAAATAAATGACTCTTAAATCACTCTGAGACCAAGAAAAATATTTTTTAGACTTGGAGGTCTTTTCTTGAACTTAAATCATACCATGTATGCAGTCAACTTCTCATTAGATTGATTCTATGTCAACTTCAAGAACCAGTGCTGCAAAGAGGACGTCCTATAGCAAATAATTTCTCACTCAGAGCCCCTTTTACTCACCCTAGGTTTCTTTTTCCTATAGTTTTTTGTTTTCCTTCAAAAATTGTATTTACTTAAGTCCTCTGGGGTCAGAGATCTAGGTTTAAAATTCCACCCTTTTTAGTGTTCACATGAGTGAGATCATGCAATATTTGTCTTTCTGTACCTGGTTTATTTCACTTAATGTAATGTCTTCAAGTTCTAGCTATGTTTCTACAAATGACAGAATTTCATTCTTTTTATGTGATTAGTTGGGTAATTAATTGGAGTTAGTACTGCTAACAGTAAAAATACCAAGAGTAGTTACTATTTATCACTTATTTACTCATATGTCAGACCCTGTGCTAAGAACTTTACTTACATGATCTCATATAATCTTCATAAAGTCTTCTTGAGGTAGATAGGCTGAATAGTATTCTGTTGTGTATATACAACATATTTTCTTTATCCATTCATTTGTTGATAGACACTTAGTGCTGCTGTAGGGTGACAATAGTTACCAATAATTTAGTGTATATTTTCAAATAGGTAAAAAGAATGATTTTGAATATTCCCAATGCAAAGAAATGATAAATGCTTGGGGTGAAAGATGTATTAATTATCCTGATTTGATCACTATGCAATGTACTCAGGTATTGAAATACCACACCATGCCCCCATAAATATGTACAATTATAATGTGTAAATTAAAAAAATTTTTTAAATCCCAACTTTGCTCTTCTTAGCTTTCTTTCTTTAGCTAAATCATTTTTCTTCTATTAGTTTAGGGTTTTTTTATATTTAAAGGTGAAAAGTGATCCTATCTACCTCAAGAAGACTTTATGAAGATTATATGAGATCATGTAAGTAAAGTTCTTAGCACAGGGTCTGACATGTGAGTAAATAAGTGATAAATAGTAACTACTCTTGGTATTTTTACTGTTAGCAGTACTAACTCCAATTAATTACCCAACTAATCACAATGTATATGCACAAATTTACAGTTGTTACAGATGAAGGTGGAGCTACTCACCATCTAAAAATAATTTAAAGCGTTGCTTTCTAATATGTATAAAATAGTAATAATCCTTGCCTAATATGACTTACACTGAGACACACATCATTGGTAGGTAAACCTCAAATGCCACACTTGCAAATGTTACATCATAGATAGAATGACATTTTACCCAGTTCAGATATTTAAGCTAATATTACCATAATTATCACAAACACTTTAATGGTGTAAATCTTTTCATACACATCAAAACTTTGTTTGGTTTTTAAAAAAACGATGACTACAGTGGCCTAGGTCATTAATTATCTTGGAAATTCAGCACTCTGCTCTCAGTCCAGCAACCACAGGCCACTGCTAAAAGTGACTATGGCAACCACCTTGGTGCCCCGATCCTGACAACTTAAGGGTAGACATTGTGACAGGAGGTATCAGGAGGTACGGTTGCCACAGACACTCTTAGAGACAGCCAGTGGTTGCTTGGTAACCTGCTCTGCTGTATGGGGTTAGCACAAGATGAAGTGAGGAACTAACGAGGGCTGACAAGAGTTCATACTTACTTGAGAGAGGGAGAGAGGGTATGATGCAGTCACACACTTCCAAGAAGGAAAAGAGCTCAAAGCCCATTATATTCTCAGAGATTACATAATTTCTGCTGCCATTACCTGTGAAACATACACCTGACATTTCACTCCTGAAAGGAGCAATTTACAAAATTAATTTCTACTAAGTAATTTTATATCAGTCAATTAAATATTCTCTACAAATTCTCTATAAGCATACATATGATTGCAATAATTTACTTAGTGGCTTCTGATATGAATTATTGATTGACTCTCTGAGGACTATAACTTATTAAATTTTATTTGCAAAAACATTGGGATGGCACCAATAAGCAGGGTTGAACAGTCTTAGATTAATGAGAGGCCATACCTATGACTGAATTCATGACAGTGTTTTTCCCTATTTAAATATATATGATTGTACTACATTGCAACTTTAAATAGCAACACTAAGAATCAGCCCTCTACTGACCTGTGCTTGACATGCATGAACATACTATAATCCTATAGAGAGGGAAAAAATCAGTCCTATTAAAACCTCTTTTTAATAAAGAGAAATTAGCAAACCTTTTCAAGAGTATTAACTTCCTTTTTAGTAACCCAAAATAGGCCAAAATCATAATCTTCAACAATCCTTCATAACTTATAATACAAGCCTCCTTAAGCAAAAAAAAAAAGTTGTTTTTATTCTTTCCTTGACATGTTTTTGTTTTATTAATTCTTTCTCATTGCTAATTTTACCATGACTCTATAAAAAATTACATCATGTAGTATTTATATTATTTCCACAATATGTTAGGTGCTCCCTGCTTTGGCTCATGAGTTTTTGAAAGTAGTTGAAAAAGAACAAGATGGAGGACTTAGAAAAAAAGGTGAATATATGAGCTACTTTTATATACTTCAATTTAGACTCAGACTACTTCAAAAATGTAGTTCTGGCTGCAACGCTAATAGTGTGTCTGAAAGAAGAAAAGGATAAGCAAAGATACTAAAGCCACTACTGTCTAAGCTGGAAAAAAATAGGAAATTGCTGTTGTAAATTAGTTTTGTAGATCGTGTTTCACATGGGCTTAAAGAGTGGTTAGGAATCGTAGACATTTTGAACCAAGATCATTTAAATTGCAAGCAGAAGATATTTTTACAACTATTCATGCAGTTTTTTAATGACATATTTATTGAGCTACTACTATATGCCAGACCCTTGATATAGAGTTGCAAAAATGTTAAATGAAATCAATAGATGAGCTATCTTATTTTAATATCTTGAGATAGTAGATTTACCTTAGATACAATAAACATGTAGAAGAAAATCAACAGCATTTTAATCTTTTAAAAATTTCATAAATGATATATGCTGGTCCAACACCTGTTTTTTCTCAAAGTTGCTCTTTGCTTGTCCCCTGTTCAGCTCTATATCTCAGGGAGCCTGACTGGGGTATAAACTGGGCTTTCAGGCTCTGGTGTCAGCTGGCTGCCAATCTGGTCATGCCAATGGGAGGCAAGAGTGGAAAAAATTGGCGGCAGGAGAAAGGGAAAAGCCATACTAACAAGTGTGAGGTGATGGCCACTTATATTTAAGCATGAGTAATAAAATAACTAAATGGAAACTCTGTCCACATGTATGTGCCTAGTTGAATTTGGGCAACATTCTAGGAGAACCCTGACTACCTATCTGGATGTGCTGAATTATAATTTTCTCCTATTCTATCTGACTACTTCTAGCCTAACTATATCATTATATACGTCCAATTTCTCTGACTTAGATAACTCCTTAGTCCATTCTAATTTTTTTTTTTTTTTTAGTTGTAGTCTCACTCTGTCGCCCAGGCTGGAGTGCAGTGACACACTCACGGTCACTCCAGCATCAACCTACTGGGCTCTGGCTATCCTTCTGCCTCAGCCTTCCGCGTAGCCAGAACTACAGTTGCACGCTACCACACCCAATTTTTCATTTATTGTAGAGATGAGATCTCACCAAGGTGCCCGAGCTGGTCTCAAACCCGCAGGCTCATGCCATCCACTCGTCCCAGCCTCCCAAAGTGCTAGGATAACAGGCTGAGGCACCGAGCCCACCCCCATTCTCATTTTTAATCCATAACCCACAGTGGCTCAATCACCTACCAACATATAACATGTTATCCTGGTCTGGAAGTTTATGGAAACTTTTATATCCCTACAATTTGGAAAATGGAGGTAACATAGAGATCACTAGACTCTAGAAGCAGTAATTAGATAAGACATCGGAATAAGTTGTTTATTTCGTGCTGTTTCTGAGGATCATTACTTAAGAATAGTTGACTTCTTATGTTCCATGCTTGTATAACTGATAAAAATAAATATTGAATTTAAAACTGACAACAATCAGCACCTATCCATGTTCTTTCCTTATTATGCAATTTATGCCTATATGGAGAATTTTAATTCTAGAAGGCATACAATTTCTGATTAACTGTTTTTTCTGTCACACATACAGACACACACGCTCACATGATTTCACTTAGGGGTTAATTTTGGAATGACAATTCAAAGCAAAAATTAGTAAGGGAGAGGGTTCTTATCATAAATGTGTAAATGTTTAACAGCATCTCACCACATTCTGCATAGGGCAGAGAGTAGGAAAAGGAAAAAATCCTCAAAGTTGAGAAGCAAGAAAAATGCATTAAAATTATAATTTCAGAATGAATTCAGGTTATGATTTAATAAAGGCAATAATTCCATGTTGCATATAAATTGAAATGGATTTTTAAATCCTTTATATTTATAATATAGGCTTGTCTTTCTTAAGAGTAGTATGACTGCAACATGTTTTACAGCATCTATGTTAAAAAGATTTCAAACAAGTGTGTTTATTAAACCCAGGAAATAACTCAACTTTGTTTATTCATTGAAGGAGAAATGAAATATTAGGTCTGAGCCGGGCTCGGTGGCTCAGCCTGTAATCCCGCGCCTTTGGGAGGCTGAGGTGAGTGGATTGCCTGAGCCCGCGGGTTCGAGACCCGCCTGGGCAAGCAAGACCTCATCTCTACAATAAATCAAAAAATTAGC
>CAUYQG010046994.1:0-27390 GCA_963574415.1 Tarsius wallacei | reverse complement strand
AGAATTCAGGATAAGTGGACTAAAGCAGCCTGGTGCAAACATAGTTCATCTAAAAAAAATGTGCTGTTGAAGACAGTCTTTATGTGTCATATGAAGGTGAGTTAGAATAACATTATCTTTTCATTTTCTGTATTTAACTGTATTGAAAATGATGTTGCTCTGTCAAACAACAGATTTATGTGAGGCAAAACAACAAATACCTAAAATGCCAAGAGTCTTCTAAAATGGTAGTTATTTTATATACAAAGCTTGGAGTGTTCTTTCTCCCTATCCTCCCATATCCCTTTTCTTCAAGATCACTAGAATTTTCCCTTTATTAGAATATATATATGTGTATGTGTGTGTGTAATTTCCCTGCTCTGGTCAGCTTTTTTCTTTAGGTAATAATTAAAGTGGAACCTAACTCTGAAAAAAAGAGACTGATGGTAAAACCAAAGTTACCTTTCAATAATGGGAAAGGATAGGCAATCTTGGATACTTCACGATTCTAAAATAATGATTTCAGCCCTGCCGTGCCCAGAAAATAGACGAACGATGCTTCTTTGAATCTGCTTGGTCTTGATGCTGTATATAATGGGGTTCATGAATGGAGGAAAGATAATGTGAATGTAGCTCATGGTAATGTGAACCATATGTGGTACATGTGTCCCAAACCTGTGGACGAAAGTCAGGCCAATCACAGTAACGTAAAATACCAGGACACAGCTTATATGGGAGACACAAGTGTTGAGAGCTTTAGCTTGCTCCTCTCCAGAGGCGATGCCCAGAACTGTTTTAAAGATTAAGATATAAGAAATTAAAATGATCAGAGCATCCAGGAAGTAGGTCAAGGCAACTTGAATGACTGGGTATAAGCGATTGAATGTAATATCAGCACAGGTGAGTTTCATGACATCTTGATGGAGACAAAAGGCGTGGGAAAGAACATGGGAATGGCAATATGGGAGCCAATGGAGTCGCAGAATTGGAGGTGCAATAGATAAAAAGCCTCTCATCAGTATCCCCAGTCCTATCTTCATTACTCGGGAATTAGTGAGAATGGAGTTGTACCTCAGTGGTGTGTGGATGGCAATTAAACGGTCGTAGGCCATGGCAAACAAGATACCCGATTCTACAGTGGCCAGTGTGTGAATGAAATAGGACTGAGTGAAACAGGCACCTTGGACAATCTCCCTCTGGTCCAGCAACAGGACACTCAGGACTGTGGGCATTGTAGTTATTGTTAACCCAAGATCTGTACCTGCCAGCATAGCCAAGAAGTAGTACATGGGCTCATGAAGGCCGTGGTCATTCCAAATGAGGACAAGAAGAGTGCCATTTCCAAAAATGATGGAGAGGTAGATGACAAAGAAGGGAATAGCAATCCAGTGGTGAACTGCCTCTGAGCCCGTGAAACCAGTGAGCGAGAAGGGGGCAGCACTGTTGTTGGACCACATGTTAGGTTTTACAGGTGGGAAAAACATTTTCAGGAATGATGACCCATAAATATGCAGTATTCTTTTATTTCTCTCTCCATTTTCGTATAGCACATCATCAGGTCATTTTTTATTACAAAACTTACAAAGTCTTTTATATTGTCTCAGACTTAATTAAATGTAAGCCGGTATTCACAAGGTATTTCCCTAGAATAGCAAACAACAGCAGATAGTCAGATAATAATTACAACAATTTGTTGTGAAGCATACAACTCTTACTTTTTCAATCATAAAACTAATGTCTGTGCTCTTGGCCTTGACTCTTAGGTCCAAATAGCACTCTTTAGTTCTATTTCATTCTCTTCATTCTTTTATTTTTTTCTCATATTTTAATTATGTTTCATATGGGCTCTTTCAATATTTCTATCCAATTTGAGTCAGTTCAGATTTTCTCTCTTGAAACTAATAAGATAATTGTCTTAAAGATTAATCACTGAGAATAATGCTTAATTAATAGAAATGAACCCACCATTATTAAATGACTGATAAATATTTTTCCTAATGTTCTTATCCCAAGTGGACTATAAATAAGGAGAGAACTCAACCTGGGCAGCATAGCAAAACCCCGTCTACAAAAAATAAAAATAAAATTAGCCGAGCATAGTGGCATGTCCTGGTAGTCCTAGTTACTCCAAGGCTGAGGCAGGGGGATCACTTGAGCCCAGTGAGCTATAATGGTGCCACTGTGCTCTTGCCTAAGTGAAAGAATAAGACTCTGTCTGTTAAAAAAAAAAAAGAAATAAAAAAGGAAGAAGAAGAAAATAAAAAAGGAGAAAACTTATGTGCATGTCTAGATAAACCTGAACAAGTGGACAGAGCTAGTAAAAAGGCTGAGGCAGGGGGCTCACTTGAGCCCAGTGAGCTATAATGGTGCCACTGTGCTCTTGCCTAAGTGAAAGAATAAGACTCTGTCTGTTAAAAAAAAAAAAAAAGAAAGAAAGAAAAAAGGAAGAAGAAGAAAATAAAAAAGGAGAAAACTTATGTGCATGTCTAGATAAATCTGAACAAGTAGACAGAGCTAGTAAATTTCTTTTAGGAAAGTATAATTACTTCGTATATTTGGAACTCAGCAAATTTTCAGTGTTGGAAAAGGTCTGAGACCTGCAACATCAGAGACAAACTTTAAAACAAGAAAAGAGACCCAGGTTTGGAACTTCTAAAAGAAATATTTTAAAAGACAGACTCTTAGAATGAAAGCCTGCCCAAAAACCTAATAATTGTACAGAGCCATAGATTTAAAAATAAGGTTTATGTGAAGGACAGAGTAGCATCAGAAATTGATGACTGAGTGCATAAACTTTACACATACAGTACTAAGGGAAAGATAAGCATTCTCAGAGTGAAAAAGACGGTGACTGTATTGCTAGTGGAGACAATTATATAGAACTTCTTATCATTATGAATCTACAAAGCCTATGTTAAAAAAGTTAATAATAACTTTCAGAGGGGGTCTTTGAAACACAGCCTATTTATGATTACATTCTTTGAAAATCAAGTTTTCTTTGTTTGGTATATAACCAGGATATTTTTTAGCAGGTTTATTACAATAACAGTTAAAGAAAATCACAAGGGAAACAGTATCTCCCAAAAAATTTAACTGATTCTGTGTGCCCAAATCTTTTAAAATGTCGTTTTCTTTTATGAACTTTACTAATGATACCTTGAAAGGAAATTCATGAAAAGTAAGATGATAACCATCTTTGCACCACTTCCATTTTATAAAAACATATAAAAACAACAATAATTATATGATTGAAAGTTTTGGCACATGGTAATATCTCTGATAATAAGAAAGATGGTGGAAAGAGATAGAGGAAAAGTGAATGGGCCATGGAAATAGCCACCATTTCAGGAGACACTGTTAATGACAAAAATGTCAGTCTGGGCACTGAAGTAGCCAATATTCTGTTTATGTGGATACTAAAAAATACTGCCAACAAATTTGATTCACTGAATTATGACCTATGTGGATCTCACCTTGGTAACACTTATCTACCTCGACAGAAGTGATGTGTACATCACCATAAATCTTCTTAACCTTTTAACCTTGCCTTATAAAAGAATGGATAAATGCCACAATTTGTTGTACAGAATAAAAACAAATACCTCTTTAAACCTATTGTCACTCAGAAAGTGACCCAGAGGAAGGAAGCAAGAGACGACCAGAAAATGCTTAAACTATAGTGGTATTTAACGCTTGTACTATGAATTTAGAACTCTGGGCTGCTAAGAGTTTAGGCACCAAAACTGTGTGGTAATTTTTTGGAATAGTTCTTATAATATATGAATTTATATTTTATTGACCTAAATAGAATAGTGCCCTTTTATTATCTGCAGTCCCTAGCATTAGCCACACTGGCATTTAATTATGGTAAATTTGGTAGTACCAGAAACTGTCCACATACCCAAATATGCCAGGGGAAATAGCCACCTAGTTTAAGGAGTACATGCATTAGTCACAATCATAACTTTAGTGGAATTTCTTATCATACCATCAGACAAGCCTAAAAGATTCATAGAGATGCAGACATGACTAGAGCTCACCATTCTCTCACTCCATTTTGAGGGTCCTTTGGATGGTTCTTTGAAAGCAGCTAGTTCTCAAGACTTTCTGAGATACATTACTCAGCGATTTTTCAAAATTCTATACTGATTTAGAAGCTGAGAAGTTGTTCCAGAAACAAATTATAAAGACATTAGAAGTCAAAAATAGAAGTCAACAAGAAAACATTAAGATTATGTTAAGAAAATGTAAATTGAAAATTCCATTTAGTTCCAGATAATCTGCAAGTACTCTGTATCTCTGTAATCAGTGTCTCCTGATTCCACTTTTTCACCCTCACTATTACCCAAGAATCATGTTCCTTTAGAAGAAATTAGGAAAAATGAATAAAAAATGTTTCACACTAACAATGGGAAGCCATGGGATGGAAGCAGAAATTTAAAAGATCTCAGCTTTAAGTTATTGCTTTAAATCTTACCATAAATACAAACTAAAATGGGATAGTAGATATGGAGAGAACCATTAGAAAGCTAGGAAAAAACATCACTTTAAGATAAAAAGAAGGAAGAGTATCTCAAGGGAGATAGACAAAGAAGTAGAAAGAGATATAAGAGGATAGCAAAGGTTATCTGTATTTACAAAAGAATAGAAAAGAAAGTTTATAGAAGTATGTAGTTTAATAGTGAAAACATAATACAATTGTCAAATAAGATAAAATGCTCATTGTTTTTGGCAACTATGTCTTCAGTCTTCTAGAAAAATTTAATAGAATGGTAGGAATAAATGTCTAATGATTGTAAGTAGAAAAGTGAATAAAAGAAGATAATATTTTATTTTTCAGGTGAGGAAATTAAACTTTAGGCTGAGTACTATGCTTAGATCACACAACAAATATGTGTCATATGAGAATTCAAACTCAGGTTTATCTGACCCAAACTCCGAGTTCATGTTCCAAACTGATACCTATCAAATATAAATAGTTCTCCTGCTCAAGTTTGCCTTTCTACTTAGTACTCCCTTCCCTGAATTCTTCATTTAATTAAACAACAACAGCGACAAAAAGATGTTCTGCTTTCTCAGTCTTCACTCATGAATTGGCTGCATGAACTGAGTAGAAAAATTACTCTTAAACATCCTTGCTTCATTTTTAATCAGTGACTTCTTTTTTTTTTTGAGTTGGAGTCTCACTCTGTCGCTCAGACTGGAGTGCAGTGGCTGCTCCCAGCACCGCAGCCTCAACCTGCTGGGCTCCGGCGATCCTTCCGCCTCAGCCTTCCAAATAGCTGGAACTGCAGGCACGCGCTACAACGCCCGGCTAATTTTTTTTTTTTTCTTGATTTATTGTAGAGATGAGGTCTCGCCAAGTTGCCCAGGCGGGTCTCGAACCTGCGGGCTCAGGCAATCCCCTCACCTCCGCCCCCCAAAGCGCGAGATTACAGGCTGAGCCACCAAGCCCGGCAATCAGTGGCTTCTTACCTGACCCACAGTTTTCTCTTTGTGACTTCTGAGCATGATCTGAGGTTATGTTTTTTGCTATAACCTTAGTATTTATTCAAAGTTCTGATATTTGCTAAAGAAAAAATTCCCCCGGGGTCATTACCACATAAGCTACCTGAGAATACTGTACCAAATAATTTTCTTTTTCTCACTCACCTGGGAAAAATCTGGACCATTGGAGGTAGTCCCCATGGTCTTCATTTTTTTCTTTCAATAGTGAATCTCTATGAGAAACTTTGTCTCCAACGTCAGATAAGGCACTATCTGAGTTACTGTCAAGTATTCTGTGTTTCATAAAGTAGAAAGATCGGTCATTTTTTTTTCCTAAATGTTTGCATTTGAAGAACATCCCCCTTTTAAAAACTGTTTATGTCTTATATTTTCAAAGATTATATATAGTATTATTAAAAATTATAATCAAATTCAATCCTTTACAAAATCTTTGAGTCACCACTTAGCAAATTTGTCTATTTTATCAGACATTTATTTGTTCTTTCCATTGATTGAAAGCTCATTACCCTAAGAGGCATTTCATTCATATTTATATATGAATATACATATACATTCTATTATTTACTATAAATATATGTATTTATGGTATTTACTACATATGCATGCATGTGTATGTGTACATATATACATATATGGAGTTTTTAAAAAAATATCCAATATTTGCTATATACTCCTTATTTCTAGTTCTGATCTTCAGAAAAAAGCTAATCAGGTCTAAGTAATCACATTCATATATTTTCTCTGATGTGTTAAAACATCTGCATTAATAACTCTAAGACTTCTTTCTCGATATTTGAGCAAACACTAGTCTTTAGCAGCTTATCACATAATGATTCCTAATCTTGAGTCATTTCCTGTGATGCTGTTCCTGAATGAACATAATAATTTAGGAACTGTCATTATCAGTCCTATTCTGAAAATCTTTCCATTCTATCATATCCTGAACTTTTATTTAAGCAGTCTAAGATTGTGTGCAGGTCCATAACTCTATACCCAAAACCCTTGTCTCAAGAAACTGAGTCAGTTCACACTGTGCTCACAGTAAACAAAACCTTTGAAACATTTATGTGAGCTGCATGTTCAGTGCTTAACACGGAGCTTGACATGTGGTTGGTGCTCAGTAAATATCAGTTGAGTGAATGAAGGTTGTTCATGTAATCATGCCATTGGTTTTGTGGCCAAATTATAGATCTTCTAATTTAATAATGAGATTAATATTTCAAGCATGTCAAACCATACTATCTCCTTTTCTTTATTGTTCTTTTTTTTATTGTTCATTATTTATTTTTTATATCAATCATAGTGCAGAGAGAAAAGCATGACATAAGATCAAGAAAAGAGATTTGTTTATTTGTTTGTTTATTCTCTTTCAGAGACATAATCTCACTCTCTCCCCCAAGCTAGAAAGTAAGTGTGCAATCAGCTCACTGCAGCTTGGAACTCCTGGGCTCAAGCAATCCTCCTGCCTCAGCCTGCTGAGTAACTGAGACTATAGAAGAGAGATTTATGTGTTGTTGTTTTTTTTCTTTTAACTGCTTTGGTTGATAGTGAGTCTCAAGGTAAAATTTTTCAATCTATTATGAAACGTACTCATATATTCTCTATCTTGATGGAAAGACTGCTTTGAAAATGTAAGGGTTGATGTCTAAATACACTAAATCTACCTACTCCTGTGATCTAGTCAGACTAGTACCTGAAATGAGATTTTAGTTTCAATAAAGGATTCTACCCAGATGATACTATGCCAGAAATTACATTTTCCTTTCTCTTCTCTATGTTTTGTCAACTTTGTCACCATATAGAAAGAGACAGGAAGTCATAATTGAAATCACTGAAATTATCTTCACATCCAGGCAAGGTAATTAGACCTAACCACTCAAAAACAAGGCTTAAAGGAGACATTCTGGTGTGTTGAGAGTATGTAAAGAAAGTTGCCTTCTGGAGACTCTGATGAAAGAAGTTATAGTAGGTATAATCGAATGAGTTTATGAATGGTGGAACCATTAACCCAGTGATCTTAGTGGTGACATGACATCTGGGAAGAATCTAAATATGTATAGAATAATTGATAATACGGATCACTTATACTTTGGGCCCCTGCTGAATAAGAATCTGTGTCCACTAAACACGATGATAGGAAATTTTATTTTTTCACAGTCATTTTGAAAAAGTTTTCTTCAGTACCAATGGTAGTATTTGGAACTGAGCTGAACATTAAAACTCTAAGCCAAAATTTGGGACAACTTCACTAATAAATCTACTTTCCTCCAGTCGGTTTCTTCCATCTTGGAAATAATCCTGCTTATCCAACAGTGAGTGTCTCTTTCATACCTCTTCAGATATTCAAATATTGTCATAACCCCAACCCACTACATGCACAAATAAGCAAATAAGCTTGTCAATGAAGCTGCTCCATTACAGTTGGAGTGTCCTTTTTTTATCTCAGACATAAGGTACAGGTTATTGAATAAACTATAACCTGAAGTCTCATGACAGACAACTGAGATCTTTCTCACTAAAGGTGAGTAAACTAATGGAGTTTGAACTTGAAGGGTCTTAGCCAACTTATCTTAAATGCCTTCAACCTAGTATAAAACTGTAAAAGACACAGCCCATCTCTGAAATTTAGCTCATGGAACAGGATACAGTATAAAAATATCTCATGGCCACCACAGAAGTCATAGATTTCCCACAGTTTCTCTTCTTCAATCATAACTTACAAAGCCAATTAACTGTAAGAGTCTTTTCATTCACCATAAGAATATCTACACCAAGGTCAGCAAACAACATAGGAATAATCTGAAATTGAATTTTCCAGTAACTCACTTAAAAACTTTAGAGACTGCCAGAACAATTATGAGGAATAGAGGGAGCCTTTGGGTGATAACCAGATTTTAAGCTTTTAGTTTATACTCAGCATCAATAGCTTAAGCATTCTAGAGCGCATCATTCTTATGAAGTTTGTGCATGAATAATCCAGTGTCACAATTAAATCATTCTGAAACAGTTTTGTACATGGATGTAAGGAAAGCTTCTCTCTATGCATAATTTTTAAGCATTATATAGATTGGATTATATTTTTCTTTATATTGTTCTGTTTTCCCAATATAGAGCTTTATACAGAGAAGGCTACAACAAATATGTGCTGCAAAAAAAAAATCACCAGTTTCAATCTTTCTCTTTGAATATGTACCTGTAAAATGTGAGTGTAAAGTATAATGGCTTATATTTTTAGTTTTGAAATTATATTTTATTTTCTCTGTGTTGCTCATCTGAGATTCTTAGGGTGCAGAGATTCTTATGGTTGGCTTTGTAAGTTATGTTTGAAGAATAGATTCTGAGGGAAATCTATGACTTCTGTGGTGGTCATGAGAGATTGTTATGCTGTATCCTGTTCCAGGAGCTATATTTCAGAGATGAGCTGCCTCTTTTACTGATCTCCAGTCAATTGAAAAATGAATTTAAATAATATAAACTGAAAACATTCTTCTTCCAGAAAGCTTGTCTAGCTTTCTCCTTTAAAAGGTCATTTTGACAGCAGAATATTCACAGTGAGAGGAGGTAAAGAGATATATTTAGGTAGAATCTGGGCATATTGAAGGAATGACATCAATAATTTACTGCATATTTTAAGAAAGCATTTGTTTATGAGGAATTTAAAACTTTATTAGGAAAACATGAAATGCATTTTGGGATTCTAGGAGTCTCCAGACTCAAACTAGAAAAGTATTTACTTATTTCTTTTGAATCGGGGTCTCACTCTATTACTCAAGACTGGAGGGCAGTGGCATGATCCTGTCTCATTGCAGCCTTGACCTTCTGAGCTCAGGCAATCCTTCTGCCTCAGTCTCCTGAATAGCTAGGACTACAGGCACCTGCCATCACCCTTGGCCAATTCTTTGATTCTTTTTTTTTTTTTTTTGTAGCGACAAGGTCTTGCTATGTTGTCAAGGCTGGACTCGAACTCCCGGGCTAAAGAGATCCTCTTGCTTGGCCTCCCAAAGTGCTAGTATTATAGGAGTGAGCCACCATATTCGGCTTAGAGGACTATGTAAAAGAATATCTAGACAGACTAATGTCAAAGTAATTCAGTACACATTTCTCAAAAAAAAAAAAAAAGATAGGCATATGGCCAATAAATACAAGAAAAGATGTTTAACATTATTAGTCATTAGAGAAAAGCAAATCAAAACCACAATGAGATAACAATTTACACCTACTAAAATGACTATAACAAAATAACAGAAAACAACAAATGTTAATCTGTGATGAAAATTTGAGCCTCTGTACATTGCTGGTGGGAATGTAAAATGGTACAACAGTTATGGGAAACAGTAGTTCCATCAAAATGATAAACATAAATTTTATGATCTAGCAATTCTATTCCTAGGCATATATACAAAAGAACTGAAAACCGAAACTCAAATAGATACTTTTTTGCCAACATTTATTGCGGCTAAAGAATGGAAACAACCTAAGTATTGATCAACAGATGAATGGATAAACAAAATGAAGTATAAACACATGACTGAATATTATTTAGCCATAAAAAAGGAGTTCTGACACATGCAACAATATGATAAACTTTAAAAACTATCACACATGTACACGATGGAATACTACGCAGCCATAAAAAAGAGCAAAATCATGGATTTTGCAGCAACTTGGATGGAACTAGAATCTATATTACTGAGTGACCTCTCACAGAAACAAAGATCGGAGTATCACATGTTCTCTCTCATATAGTGAACCTTGAACATCCAACGTAATACTATAAGAAAATGACTGACAGTGGTGGGAAATTATGGGGAGAGCAGGGGAGGAGGGATGGGATTAATGATACTCAATATCTGTCTGGGGATGGGGAGACACCTATTATCACCAAGTGTGTCTGAACGAAGCATATTTGTATACCTAATCCTTAACTGTACCCCACAATATGATAAAAAAAAATACTGATTAATAAAAAAAAATAGATCAATCTCTTGCCTCTGGCCCTTCTTCGGGCCCAGTGTACCCCCTATAAGGCTGAGTTTACTCTATATAAAATTATAGAGTAATTTGGTAGACCTCCTCCCTTATTGTCCCGGTTACAAGATCCAATTCTTAAAAAAATTACTAATCAATCTCTGTTAAAATATCTCCAGTCCCTCCAACAGGTCCAGACTACTGTCCACTCCAATGTTCATGCCGTTCTGCCTACCCCATCGTCCACATCATGCCATCCATTCCAGCTTGGAAATCTGGTCTATGTCAAGAAGTTCCAGAAAGAAGGACTGGCCCCAGTCTGGAAAGGACCCCACATTGTCATCCTCACAACCCCGACAACAGTCAAGGATGACAGGATTCTGGCTTGGATTCACTATTCGTGGGTTAAGAAAACCAGGTTTGATGATGTTAATGATGACATACCACCCTCAGACCTTTGGACTCTACAAAAAGATCCTATAACCCTCTTAAAATCACCCTCCAAGCTCACCATCCTGTTTCACCCAAAAATGAACAACCACTCCTGGAATTGGATATTTCAAACTAAGACTCTTTTGTTTTTGTTCTGGTAGTATTTCCTAATTTGTTCTCCCTCTTTCATAGTGGCTTACTATACAGTTTTCACCTTCTCTTTGACCTCTTTTACATCAGGAAAGGTTTTAGCTATCCAAAATTGAACCCACGGCTCAGCTCCAGTCCAATTTAAGGTAAACCTTCCTGTCTTATTAAACATAAAAAAAGAATGTTTAGCTGGACAGTTGTCCAGAATAATTAACTTAGCACCTGCACAAAATACTTATCAAACTGAATCTTGTACAGACTGGGCAATCCCTTATTATATAAGGAATTTAAATGTTTACCTTTGCCCCAGGAGCCCTATTGATCAGCAATGTAATCAGGCTGACCACTTCTTCTGTCTATACTGGAAATGTGTCACTATTGCAAACTACAGTCAGGGGCCTAACGAAACATCTCAAATCACCATTTGGCCAACAGCTGGCCCAGAACAGTCTACATATATAAAGGTTACCAATCCTCTCCATTATTCTTAAAGTACAGATAATACCTGGGGAATACGACTCTATATGGATGACTATGACTGTGGCACCTTATTCACTATCCAGCAGCACACGCTCACCTACAAAACTGTGGCCAAGCCAATAGGGCCATCGGCAGAGCTAAAAGATCCTATGTTTGGGTACCACCAGCCTCTACCTCAGCCTCTGCCTTCTGCCAACCTAACCGGCACCCCAGACTCACCTCAGCAACTCCCAAGGTCACCTCAACCATTTTCAAACCTAGCCTATCTCCCCTCCTCCCCAGTTTTTTTCCCATGTTAACTCACATGCATCGTGTGCTTAACAATACTTGGCCACAATTAGCTGCAAATTGTTGGCTTTGCTTAAAACCAAGGCCTCCTTATTATGTAGGCCTAGGGGGTCAGTATTCCTGTTGTTAGCAACACTGACAAAACTACATGTTCTTCTCCAAAAACAGTTCATGTCACTATAGGAAATCTAACTGGAACTGCCTCTTGTCTTAAAACTCCAAATTTCAACTTAACGGCCTCTTCATTTTTTAATATTTGCAATATGTCTCTTATTATCACCATAAATAAATCCATGGCTTATGCAGCCCCCTTTGCTTGTCCTACTGGTCTTACAACTTGTGTTACTACTGAAATGTTAAGCAATAATTCTCTTTTATGTATTACTGTCTATCCACTTCCCCAGATATATGCTTATAGTAATCCTGAAAAAAAAAAAAAACTCTCATTTAATCTTCCTGGTCTTCCAGCAACTCATCAGAAATGTGCTGCCCCTTTACTAGTACCTGCTTTAATTGGGTTAAGCTTAGCTGGAACAGCTGCACTCAGCACCACTGCCTTAGTCTGCAGAGAATTAGGACTGACTAACTTTACACAAGTCATTAATTCTGACTTAAATTGCATGCAATCTGTTATAGACCAACTCCGTAACCAGGTGGACTCTCTAGCAGGGGTTGTCCTCCAAAATCATAGGGGCTTGAACTTGCTCTTCCTATCTCAAGGAGGGCTTTGTGTTGCTCTTGGAGAAACTTTCTGTTTTCATGCAAACAAATCAGGAATCATTAAAGATACCCTCTGAGAAGTCCAAGAAAACGTAGACAGATGTCAGAAAGACCTGGACAGTAACAACTCCTGGTTCCAATCTATGTTTAATTGGAACCTTTGACTAACAACTCTTATCACCAGTCTAGCTGGACCTATAATCCTCCTCCTCCTAGGTTTGCGTATAGGGCCTTGTATAATCAACTGGTTTATTCAATGCGTTAAGCAATGAATTACTTATTTAAACCTTATATATATTGGAACTTATAACCCTTTGCCCATAATTCATGAGCCAATGGTTTGAGATGGGCACACACCTGCACCTGGATGATAAACCTACTGAGGGTGAAGGGCCCATGATGGACTATTCTGGGCACTTGGAGGCAGAGTGGGATCAGGGACCAGAGGTCTCTATATGATCAGCTTCCTGGGATTATTCAGGGACCACAGAGATGCCCAGTTTTCTATAGGAAACCAGAAATCTTATGACGGCTCCATTCTACTCAAAACTAACTGTAACCAATAAATCAGCTTAAAGAATAATACCAGCTGAGAAGGAGGGTGTTTGTCTCGAAGAACAGGGTAATCTGTTGATTTCAAAGCAGGCTTTGAGCTTGTGGAGACCACGTGTTAGGTGGAGGGATAGGAGATTCCTCGACTTTGAACTGTCAATACAAGAAGGGGCTTTATTGTTCCAGGTCACCAAGAAGGAACAAGTAAGCTCTGGGAACTTGGTCCTGTAGAGCACTCAGAGGGAACCTTCCTCCCAGGAACACTTAGGGCAGAGAGAGGGTGATGTCTCTAGAGGACAGGAGGGACAGAGAAATGTGCAGGGAGAGCCCTTGTCCCTGCCCCACAGGAGGGACTCTTGTTACCTGCTGGCCATCCCTCCAGCGCTTCTTCATTGTCCACAGCTGACAGAGGGCAGAGGGCTCCCCACCACACTCCCAGATTGGAGACCCCATGTGTCTGGTGGGTTTCACAGGGATCATCAGTGACCATGCCTGAAATATGAGTGGATGATACTCCTTCCTATTTTAGGACTAATCTTAGGACACAGATTTGGGCCAAAGAAAATCCTCCTCCCTCACTCATAGAGGCCCCATCTCACTGCCTCCTCAAGGGCCAGGTTTTGCTCCATCAGGTCCCATCAGGGTAGATTTTGTATCTAGGGCAGGAAGGCTGCAGATGAAACCATGCCACAGAGAGTTAAATGGTTAAATTCTTGGGTTTACAGAACAATGGATAAGAAAACAATTTGCTGAAAAGCTGAAACTGCCCCAAAGAGTAAGAAACAAATGACTTACATATATTTTTGAATTTGTTAGGGGTTAGGGTTTGAATTTAGGGTTAGGGCTTAGGGTTGAGATTAGGGCTTAGGGCAAGAGGTTAGGGTGAGAAGGAGCATAAGGGATAGGGTAGGGTTAGGGTTAGACTCATGGGCTAGAGTTTGGGAATTAGGGTTACTGTTTACAGTATGTTATGGTTAGAATTAGGGACATAGTGTTCAGGTTTGGGTTCGAGTTTGGACAGGGTCTAGTTTCACGTTTTGGTTTCCCACCTGGTTGTCTACTTTTTTCCCCACTCCTCTCCCTTGTTTAATTGTCAGTGTTCATTTCATTGATCGCTCCAACCACTTTCCGTATGCAGGCTCTCAGTTCTCATTCTGCTTTATCTCGCCTCTCCAACCAGCATGGCTCTCCACCATTCCTCTCTAACATCCAATAGCAGTCTTCTCCATCTGCCTTGCAGCTATCACTCCTTTCTCTTGTCCAATTAGCAGCCTCCATCCATGTTTACCCTGCCCACTTCTTTTTCCTGTCCAAATGTGGAGCTCTCCTTAGGACTCACCTTTCTAATTCCGGGCTGTCTGTGCCTGCTCCACCCACTTCTCTCTTTCATCTAAAGCAGGACTCACCTCAGCACTCAATCTACTCCCCTAATGGCTGTTCAATTACAGGCTCTCAATGCTTGCTCTGCCCATTCCCTTTCCAATTCACTCAGCAGGCTCTACAAGTGCCCGTCCTGCCCATTTCTCTCTCTTGTCCAGTCAGCAGTGTTCTTCCTAGTGTTTTCTCTACCACCTTCATGCCTGTCCAGTGGTAGGATCTCAGTACTTGCCCAGTCTCTCTGTCCTTAATTATAGGATCTTCCAGTTTCCACTCCTACTTCTCTCCCTCTTCCAATCAGCGGGCTTTCCCAGTGAGTTGAGTTCTGGTCCTTGCAGGAGGAAGCCTAGGGTGCTCTAAGAAGGGAAAGTGTGTATGCTCAGAGGCGTGGGTCTCTTTGGTGGCAACCGCGGACAATGCGCTGTCCCCTTCACAATGGGTTTGTGCTGCAGGTAGTGCGGTTCCGCAGAGTGACCCTGGGTACACCGTCTGGGTGGACTGAGCACAGGCAAGCCCTGTAGGACGTGCGCCTGCTGCTGTGCAGACTGCCTGGCCTGCCTGGTTGGGGCCTCTGCTGACCTGGGGATGGGCATCAATCTGGGGGAAAGGGCCTGCATGTCCAATTCACGCTGACCATTCCCTGCCTCCCTGAGCACGTGTTCAGGAGACGTGTTCCTTTATCCAGTGTACCAATGGACCTGATGCCATCTCTGATGTCCTTGGAGAGGTTAGTCTGGGATCTTGTCCCCTTTCTGGGTGGAAGTGAGCTGTTAGACCTGCCTCTGCTCACTCATGTGACTCAGGGAATGGAAGAAGGGCTATAAGTTTTGTTGTTTGGAAGCAGGATGACTTGGCCTTGGAGATAAGGTTGACCACTGAGCAGGCGTGCGACTGGGTTGCCAATCACTGTTGACCAAATGACCCTTCCTCAGCACAGGGAGCCAGCCCAATAGGTCAGGGCAGATTATCTCAGTGTAAAGGAGAGGGATTCCAAGCCCTTGCAGCCTTCAGGTAACGCCCATATTGACTCTGGGTTAGTGGGTGAGTGGCCAGGTGAGTGGCTGAGAATCCTTACCTCCTTATGATTGTGGGGCTGATTTCTGACAAGGGTCAGTCCTAGATAGCCGCTCTGGTTACAGGGGCAGCCCTGCCCCCAATCAGTAGGTTCATGGCTTCACCATGTGGGGAGTGAGATCCCTGAGGGTGAGGGTAAAGCTGGGCTCGGGATTGGCCCAGGTGGGGCTATGGATGCCCTTCTGCACATCAAGGTTACTATGTCAACGGTGCCAGGAATTAGGCTAGAGACGGGGACATGGTGTGTCAAGAGGAGAGGGTCAGTGAGTAGATGTGAGAAGTAAATGAAGTACCAGGATTTGGGGTGTCCTGGGTTGGTAATTATGGATTGTTTGTTCTAACCAAAGGCAGACCAAGAAACAAACACGGAATATTGGGATGACCTAGTGGGGACACCCTTTTCCAGCCAGCAGGGCTGTTCTTATCTGGGAAAGAGGCTGGGACTTAGAGCCTCATTAAGCCTTCCCTCCCATCTGATCTGCTTTCAGAGAGGCATGAAGAAAGTGGACCTCTTTAGCCCCTAGAAATCACTCCAGGACCATGGGAGCCATTTGCCTTGGCCCTGGACTTTCCTGGAAGTGAGACAATTTCAAAGTCACTTTCTGCCAGGTACTGTCATCTCCATAGGCTATAGAATCATCTTACCTGTTCAGTTCTCTCCCCATCTCAGGGTGGAGATCAGGGTGTGGAGTGAGCTTGAGGATACCAGGGCCCGGATACTGGGAGCAAGTCATATTTCGACTTGGGGAAGCCACAAGTAAGGGGCCCACATTGGGGACTGGGGTGGGAGACAGTTTTCTCTGACTCCACACTTGCTCCCTGCAGCCTGATTCACCTTCTGAGTTCATGTTTACTTTGGCAAATAAGAGTAATAGACTTAGGAGGAAACACATGCAGATCTACCACCTAAATACAAACCCAGCTCTCATTGCAAATTATTTCTAGTAATTTGTTTTGCTTTTAATTGAGTAATAGCCAGCATCTCTGAAGTTTCTACTACAAACAGTGCTGTGTGAGCTCTTTCCCTGAATTCTGTGCTCCTCCTGTAATGAGGCATGAACCTGATATGAGAACAATAAAGGTGCAGTCCCCCCAAAAGATGGTATTCACTATTTTCCCCAGGTTGCTGAAGGGTGGTGAGATATGCCAGAAGAGGCCCAGCTGTGATTCTGTCATCCCGGCCCCTCTATCTTGACTCTGTTCTGTGCCTCTGGGTGCCAGCAGCAACATGCTGGACCCCTCTTGGACTGCCCCTGAATCGTGATTGATGTACCTTTCACTAGAAGCTTCCTTTCAGACTAGGCAGCTTTCCCATAGTCTTGTTATAAGCTAGACTTTACAATGCACCCTGCTGATGGTACTATGACTGTGTCCATTGCTGCCCTGGGTGATCCCACCTCTGTAAGTGGATCTGCTTTGGAAAAAGTTACTGCACCAGATGCTGTGACTACTTGGATCTTGTTTGAGGAAGCAAAAATGTGAGTAGAGCCAGGATTTGCTGCTTGAATCCAAGGTATTTAATTAGACCTGGAACCAGTGCAGCCAGAACAGAGACTCTTCCAAAAGACATCCCATGTTATTTCTCATTTATTTTATTAAAAAATATATACATATATGCCCATGGCTGAAAAAAAGATGGTGAGAAAAGAGTTAAATTGGAAGAAAAAAGCTGCCATACTGCACTCCCCACTCCAGTCCATCTGACTTACCTGTTAACACCTGGTGCAACAGGAGGGCTGAACTTCTTAGACTCATCACCTATCCTCCACCTTCAGCCTATGATAGAAATATCATTATTTTAGTTGTTTTCTTAGTTAACATTGTAGCTATAAGTACATTAAATAAATTCCATCTAATACAACAGAATCTTGTAAGGAAGATATTGGCACTATTCACTAATTCACCTTCATTTCTTAGTATTCTATCTTTTTTTTTCTTCAGTCTTTTGATTTTTGAAGTTTCTAATTAACTGCCTTTCTTTTCTTTTTCTTTCTTTCTTCATTATTTGTATCACATCCTTAACATCTTCTTCCAATCTTTCAATCATCCCATCTGAAAATTTACTGATTGGAGGCCCTACTTTTCCTGTTTTCATCCTAGTGTCATCTCCCTAGGCCTGGGGTATAACCACCATCACCAGAGCTCTCTTCTACCTTGGGTTTGCTCCAGTGTATCTTGAACACTGGACACAGTGTTCTAGTGTTCCTTCTTTCTCTACTCTCTTATTAGAGACCATCTTAATAAACTTTACAACAAAGAGTGCCTGTGAGATAAATTTTCTGATTCCTTGCATGTTCTAAAAAAGCCCTTAATCTGTCCTCACATTTTAGTAACAATTTGGCAATAACAGAATTCTTAGTTGAAAGTAGTTTTTTCCCACAGAAATGTGAAGATGTATTCTTTTGTAGCATTCACTGTTGTTAAATCAGATGTCATTCTGATTTTTTCCTTTTGAGTTGGGATCTCACTCTGTTGCTCAGGCTGGAGTGCAGTGGCATAATCATGGTTCACAGCAGCCTCCACTTCCTGGGCTTAGTTGATCTCCTGAGTAGCTGAGACTATCGGGATGTGCCGCCATACTTGGCTAATTTTTTATTTTAGTTTATTTATCTATGTGTCTATCTATCTATTTATTTATTGTAGGGACCAGGTCTTGCTATGTTTCTAGGCTAGTCTCAAATTCCTATGATCAAGCAATCTTCCCATTTCAGCCTCCCAAAGTGCTGGGCCTGATGTTTTTTTTTTCTATGCAGATAACCCTATTTTCTTTTCCCAGAGCTTTTGGGTCTTCCTTCGTTTTTTGAGACAAGATCTCACTTTGTCACCCATGCTGGAGTGCAATGGCATGATCATAACTCACTGTAGCCTCAAACTCTTGGGCTCAAGCAATCCTTCTGTCTTGGTCTCCCAAAGCACTAGAATTAATAATGTGAGCCACCATGCCTTTGCTTCTTTTTTTTCTTGGTGTTCTGACATTTCACAATGATGGTCCTAGGAATAGGTTTTTTAAATTAGTCTTGCTGTGAAGTCTTTCAATTTAAAAAGCAGAGTCTCCTTTAAGTTCTTAGCATTTTTGTAACATTTTTTGATAAGTTCCTCCCTTAATGTATTAACTTCTCTCTTTAGAGCACAAATATTATTTGGATATTGGAACTCTGGGACCAATCTCCCAAATAAATTACCTTTTATCTTTTATTTTTTAAAATTTGGTGCTTGTGGAGATATTTCTTAAATTCTATCTTCCAATATTTTTTTGACAGTTATGTATTTTAAGAAGAATCTCTGATTTTTCATTTCTTAATAAATTGGGTTACTTTCCATAGATACAATATCTTATACTTCTCTAAGGATCCTAACTAGAATTTTAAAAACATATATATGCTTTAACATCCAAAGACATGAGTGTTGGGACTGTGGATTCTGATCTTTCCTTGAATAGAGGAGGATGAGGGTCCAGAAAGAGGAAGAGATATGGAATATTTCAAACCCCTACCCCCATGAATCCCATGCAAGTTTTTACTATCTATGTATTTTTCCTTTTCTGGAATGTCCTGTGAGTGGGATCCTACAGCCTGATTGCATTGGTACTCTCACTCAGTAGTGGGTCTGTGAGCTCCATACATGTACTATGGGCCGATAGTTCATTTCTTTCTATTGATGAATGGTGTCCATTGTATAATGTAGCTAAGTTTTGTTATACATTCAGGTATTGAGTGACATACTGATCTCCTTAAGTTTTAACAATTATGAACAGTGCTTCCATACATAACTGTGTCCTGGTTATTTGTAAATAATTACTTAAGGCAGTTTTCTAAATACCTAAGAGAGTAATTGTTGGACCATAGGGTGATACTTGTTTAGTTTTGGAAAAAAATTCCAAATTTTCTTCCAAAGTATCTACACCCTTATTCCGTTCCCCAGAAATGAATGAGAGTTCCTGTTCCAACTGCTACTTTTTAAAGATTTTATCTATTTTAATAGATGTGCAGTGCTATTTCATTGTTGTTTTTAATTAATTTTTTCCTCATGACAAGTGTTGTCAAATATTATTTTGTATGCTTGTTTGGCATGTATTTATCTTCTTTGATGGGGTGTCTATTCAGATCTTTACATATTTTCAATTAGGTTGTTCTAATTTCTGTGACTTTTCAAGGTATTTTAAACAACACTGCAGACAAGTCCTTTTTCAGATGATTTTCCTAAGTATCTTCTCTGACTCTTTGACTTGTTTTTTTGTCCTCTTTACAGGACCTGTCACAAAGTAGACATTTTAAATTTTAATAAAGTCCACATTGTCAATTGGTTTTCTTTCATGGAATAGCTTTTTGTATTGTATCTAAAAACTTACCACCAAACTGAAGGCTGTGTAGATTTTCTTCTGTGTTTTCTTGTATAACTTTTACAATTTTGCACTTGAAGATTTAAGTCTGTGGACTATTCTGAGTGAATGTTTAGGTAAGTTAGGAGGTCTGTATCTATGTTCATTTTTTCCAGTATTGTCTCTGATTGTTCCACCACCTTTTGTGGAGCAGACCTCTTTTTACCATTGAATTGTCTTTGTCTCTTTAACAAAATCAGTTGACTGCATATACATGGGTCTACTTTTGGACTCTATTATTTTGGACTCTTCATTACTGTAGCCCCATGATAAGTTCAGATCGGAATGTGTAAGTTCTTTTATGTTGTTCTTCTAAATCTTATGTCATCTATTTTAGTTTTAGAAATTGTTTATCCATATCTTTGCTTGGAATTTGATTGGGTTTCTGCTCAATCTAGAGATCAAGTTAGAAATAATTATCATCTTTATAACGATGAATATACTGTTACTAAACACAAAGTGACACTGCCTTTATATGTCTTTTGATATCTATTGACTGTGTCTCATGGTTTTCTGAATGCACTATTGTAACTTTTTTTTTCTCATTTCAAAATTTCAATTCATCCTGTACCTTACTGCTGAGATACAGAAAATCAACGAACTTTTATATGTTGGCCATCCACTTAGGTTCTGAACCATGATTATCTCCAAACATTTCAATAAAGGCACAGGATGGTGGGCTCTGTTTCAGTTTTATTTTCCAAAATCATGGCATGGAATAATCGGGACATTGAATTTCAGAGATTTTTGGGGACTGCTGGAGGGGCGTGACCACTGCTGAACAGGAAGAGCCCAGTGGCCTGCAGGGGTGTAGGAACCCTGAAGCTCAACAATGGACCAGAGCTTCTCCTCAAGGCTGACTCAGACATATAAGGGCCATGTATGAGGAGGATCAGAAATTTTCCTTAGTACTGACCAGGACACATGAAGGCTGTGCCCAGGGGGAGGGCCAAAAATTTTCCTCAGTATGACTTGGACACATGAGGTTGGTGCCCATGGGGAAGGCTAGAAAATCTCCCCAGAAGTGACCTGGACACACGAGGGCAGTACCCATAGGGAGGGCCAGAAATTCTGCTCAGTACTGACCCAGACACATGAGGGCCATGCCCAGGGATATAGGACCACAAATTTTCTTTAGGACTAACCCAGACATATGAGGGCTGTGTGCACTGGAAATTTTCTGCAGAACTGACCCAGACACATGGGGGTGATGCCAGAGGGAGGGCCACAAATTCTCCTAAGTGATCTGGGCATGGGAAGGACATGTCCAAATGGAGGGCCAGAAATTCCCCTCAGGCCTGATTTGGACACATGAGAGTGGCACCCACTGAGAGGACTGGAAATTCTCCTCAGGAATGACTGGGTCCACAAGGAGGGACAGACCCAAAAACATGAGGGCCATGCCCAGGGACAGAATTGGAAATTTTCCTGGGGACTGACCCAGATATATGAGGGCAGTGCCAACAGGGAAGGATGTAAATCCTCCTCAGGAATTACCTGGACATGTTAGGGTGGTACTCACAGGGAGCACCAGAAATTCTCCTCAGGACTCATGTGGACATATGAGGGCAGTACTCATGGGAGGGCTGGAAATTCTCAGGATGACCCAGACACATGAGGGAGGAGCCCGGGAGAGGGCGGGAAATTCTCCTCTGGATGGCCATGACACATGAGAGTGGTATCTACAGGGAGGTACAGAAATCCTTAGCCACCTATCACCATAGCATGCCCAAGTATTATTATTATTTTTTAAAGTTTAGGTTTGTTTCTGAAGAGGAGAGAAACATTGAGACACTCCCCATTAAAGTTGGGTACAGGCATTGAGGAACCACCCAGAGTCAACCCTAAGCCTGAAAGAAGAATCCAATGTGAACCCTATTACTTGCTTAAATGTATTATTTCTAGAAAAAACAGAATTTATTTAAAATTAATTGTGTGGCTTTAATGGAAGTAAACTCATCAACAGCACTGTTTGTTTTGCCAAGAAAATTATGGTTTAATCAGCAGTATATTTATGGTGGTACATAAAACATGTTTTATAAACATAGATGAAATACATTAATTATATCAAGTTTGATATTATGCCATCAAATTAATTGAAAAAAGTCAGCCTTTTTTTTTGGCCTTGCCATTTTAAATAAAACCAGAATTGTTAAAGGTCAGTTAGCACACAGCTGTATCGTCCTGGGGCCATTTCCAGTATGACATCTCTAAGCGTCTTCCAAGATTTTCTATGCTAATTGGTCTATTTATGTTTTCCTTATTTTAGAGTCAGTTTTTTTAATGTGTATTTTTTCCTGGGAAGTTACCCATTTCCTCTAGGTTTCTGCAGGTTTCCCTTATTTGGCTTTTAATGTTCCCTCTCTCCAGTTTTCTACAAAATTCTTAGTCCTATATACTTCTGCTATTTTTTTATCAACAATATTTTTAAAACATACTTATTAACTTATCTTATTTTTGAGAGAATTTTCATGTTTTTCATTTCTCATAACACAATGAAAATCTTAAATCATTTTAAATTTCTGCGTAATAAGATGCCTTTAGCAGGATCCAACTGTCACTGGTATTGTTTAAAATGTTATATATTCACACACACACACCCCAATCACACAGCTCACCACAGCATCTATCTCTTAAGCTCAGACATTCCTTTCACCTTGGCCTCCAGAAGTCCTGGGATTGCAGGTGTGAGCAACCACACCCAACCCAGTGACTGCTTTTTGTAAATTAGATATAAGATATACGGGGAGTGCCAAAAAAATTATACAAATTTTAAGTGTGACATTTGCTCAAAAGACGGCATTAATAAAATGAATGCTAGTGGCACCATGCAACAGGCAGGACAGTCAAAGAAAATAGCAGAAGTATGGTTAAGTGGCTGTCATACTACACATTACTGCCATAATTTAATATAACTGCAAAAATTAATACATAGATAATATCTCTTAAGATGTGTATACATATTTTTGGTACCCCCTGTGCTTACTAAAAATACATATTCTCCTGTTACCAGAATCACAAATTCTTGGACTTTCATGTAAGTAGAAATTAATGCAAGACCAAACAGAAATGTTTCCAGCCAAGGCTTTTAATAGACTTCTTCAGCACAAGGGAGTAGCTTGCAAGAAAGAGATTCTGATGCTAACTCCCTGAAGGGAAACAGCTAAGGATTTTTAAGAGGTCCTGGGTGGGAAGAACAACATGCAGGCTATAATTAGGGGAAGTTGCAGAGGGTCAACACTGGGTTCTATTATTGGAAGTTATCAGATGTGTCTGAGCTGGTTGTTTTTTGTCAGCCTGAATCAGTGTATTGCTTCAGTGAGTCTAGAAAATATTTCTCTAGGAGGAGGGCCAGGAATATGGTGGTGGAAGCAGTCAGACTATGTGAGACTTGGTGTGAGTGAGTGAGTGTATGGAAAATTTTGTGTCCATGATGGTGAGTGAGTAGGCATGTGAGTGGCTGACTGAATGAGGGCTAGGAAACTAGTGGTCAGTGTTCTTCTGGTGCAGTGACTGATGCCACAACTGCTAAACTTGGACACTAGTGATTCCTGGGATGCAAAAGCTAAGTGCCATTATTTTAAGATCAACAAAACCCTTCCTGGGAAGAAAATGCTGGGAGAGATTGAGTAAGTGGGAGCTCATGAGCAAGTGGCCAGGGCCTTGGTACAAAGCTGGTGCTGCAGCTTCTCTGCTTGATCCCAGGCTCTTCCCAGGTTGTAGAAGCTGAGTGCCATTTTTTTTTAATGGACAAAAGTTTTTCTGTGATGAAGTGGCAGGGAGAGACTACCGCCCAAGTCTCTGCCTCACTACTGCAGCAGGGGAGACTGCTGCCTCCAGGCTTTGCCTCATCACTTCATTGCTTGGCCAGGCACCGGCAGCAGAGGCTATGCAGGGAGATCAGAAGCAGAGTCTCACCAAAGAGGACAAAAGAAGCACCGGGACCACCATCTTGAAGTCAAAGCAGGAAAGTGCTCCAACTTGCTCACCACAGAGCAACATCCCTGATCTCTATGACTGGCGAACCATCTACTCAGGGATAGACCATGACCCAGAGGGAATATCCTGAAAGCACAAACTTTGGAAGGACCTGATGAGTGCTGAGTCCCAAGTGCCCCACCCCCTACCCTGATCCAGCCATGGGACAAAAGGTGTGGCCAGAAAAGGATGAGGAGGAACTTCAAAGAGATAAAAGAGATCAGTGGTGAGTCTGGGGCTTACCCAAACCCCATCCTACCCAGCAATCTCTGAACATCAGACTCACAGCTGGGCCACAACTGAAAGGGACAAACACAGGCGGAGCCTAGATGTCAGTTGCAATAGGAAAACTCCATTCCAGGTAAGCCAGGTTGGAGCACTCCCCATGAATACATACCTGGGGAAGAGGCAATCTCGTACTTTCCCACCAGAGGAGTTCTCCCTGACCATACGAGAGTGGGAGGATAGGACTGCAGCCCTACCCACCTCCACTGCCCCTCCACCTTCCCTACTCCAGACAGTGGGGAGGGAGTGAAAGAAGAGAGAGCAGGAGAGAGCTGAATAGAGGAACAATGACAGAACCTGACATAAGAGGGCAGGATTTATTTTTAATTTTTAAGGAATTTTTTTAAAAAATTTTGCCTATTTGTTTATAAGTTTATGTTTTAAAAAATATTTTTCCTTTTTGCATGAATATGTATGTGAGAGTTTGATCTGCATTCCCCCCTTTTTGCCTTCTTTTTCCTTTTCTGTTTTGCTTCTTTCTTATTTTATTTATTGTTTTCTGTTTATATGTTTATGTGAACGTTTGAGTGCTCATCTTTCAATATTTCTGTTGTTGGTGGTTTGTTTTTAGTCTTTTGTTCTTCTGTTGATTTTTATTTTATTTTATTTTTTTAGTTTAGGTTTGTGTGTCAATATAAGTGTGAGGGTTCAATCTGAATTCCTTTTTTTGCTGTTTCCCAGTCTTTCTCTTATTCTTCTCCATTCATTTTGTGCTAGGGGTGTGTGTGTGTATGTGTGTGTGTGTGTGTGTGTGTGTTTAGTTTTCTGTTTTTTTTGTTGTTTGCTTTGTTTCACTTTATTGTTATTTCAGTTTTGGGAGAATTTGTGTGTATGTCTGTGGGTGTGTATTTAATTGTTTTTTGCTTTGGTTTTTGCGTTCATTGTTCTGTGATTTTTTTTTTTCTTTTTAAATTCTTGTCCAACTTATTTCATTCTATTTTTCTCTGTGATCCTCATTGTTGTCACTGTATCTCGGACCCAAGGGGTACACACGTACCCATTGCAACATCATATATAGTTGTGGTGAGGAGTGAGTCTAATGGAACACATACCACAATCAGTGAACACTGTAATTTACAAGTAGTTTCTGAATCCTAGCTCACCATCCCCTATCTTATTTGTCTTTCAAAACGACAAGAGAGCAAAGTTTCCCACCCAAAGTCCTATTTCAAAATAGAACAAATCCAGAGCCTGAATCAGTGAAGAATAGAAGGCTGAGAAAACATCACGAAAAACAAGAGATCTGTCACAAATGAAGAAAAACCAAAGGAACATCACAGGTAACTTCAAGTGTCACAAAGAGAAAACTCCTGAAAAATCAGACCTTGGAGCCCAAACTATGGAAGTCACCAACCAATGACTGGCACAAGAATATGACAGGAATTAGGGAATGAATGAAAAGAATAATTAAGAATCAAGGGAGACAAGATGCAATACTGAAAGAACTTATAACAGAGATTATGACAATGAAAAATTGCATCCAGGAAATAAATAACAAGGTAAAAAGCATGGAAAGCAGAATAAATCAAGTTGAAGAAAGAATCTCAGAACTTGAAGACCAGAATATGGAATTAACCCTATCTGTAAAAAACATAGAAAGAAGACTAAAAAAAAAAAAAAAAAGGAACAAAGCCTACAAGAGATGTGCGATTATATCAAGAGGTCAAACCTATGTCTGATTGGTAAACCCAAAAGAAGAAAGGGAAATGGAAAACAGCTTGGAGCAGGTATTCCAGGAGGTAATCCAAGGGAACTTTCCCCATCTCACCAGAGATGTGACCAGCCAAACACAAGAGATACAGAGAACCCCCATAAGACATCGAATGAGAAGACCAACTCCTAGACAAATAGTAATTCACCTACACAAAGTAGGCACAAAAGAAAAAACCCTAAAGGCAGCAAGAGAGAAATGTCAGACTACTTACTGGGAAAAAACAAAATAGCAGCAGACCTATCAGCAGAAACACTACAAGCAAGAAGGGACTGGAGTCCAATATGCAAAGTCCTCAAATATAAACAATTTCAACCAAAAATTTCCTATCCAGCCAATCTGTTTCATCAGTGATGGAGAATTAAAATTCTTCCCAGACATTCAATCCCTAAGAGATTATGCTGCTTCCAGGCCAGCTCTACAGGAGACACTTAAGAAGATATTAAGCACAGAAGAAAGAAAGAAAAAAAAAAAAAAAAGAATGACTACACAATTCCCAAGAGAAGAGCAGAGCACAGAATTAACAGAGAATACAGTGCAATAAAAAACTTGAAAACACACACATACATCAACCCCAAAGCCAAAAGAAAACAAGCAAACAAAAAAACATTATAAGAACTTTATGACAGGGGTAAACAATCACATTTCAATAATCAGTCTGAATATGAATGTACTAGATGCACCACTGAAAAGACACAGAACAGCAAGCTGGGTAAGAAACCATGATCCAATTATTTGCTGAATCCAGGAAACTCATCTCACCACAAGGGACACACACAGATTCAAAGTTAAAGGATGAAAAATGAGTTTCCAGGCAAACAGATCACCAAAGAAGATAGGAGTCGTGATCTTAATAACAGAAAAAACCTCAACATCTTCCTAACCAGAGAAGTGAAAGACCTTTACAATGAGAATTACAAAACACTGCTCAAAGAAATCCAAGAAGACACAAACAAATGGAAAAATATGTCATGTTCATGAATAGGAAGAATCAACATTGTTAAAATATTCATCCTATCAAAGACAATCTACAGATTCAATGCAATACTTATTAAATTACCAACATCATTCTTCCCAGACTTGGAAATGACAATACAGAAATTCATGTGGAAACATAAGCAACCGCAAATCGCCAAAACAATCCTTAACAAAAGAAACAAAGCAGGAGGTATCACACGTCCAGACTTCAAACTTTACTATAAGCCTACAGTAATCAAAATAGCCTGGTATTGGTACAAGAATATGCACATAGACCAATGGAACAGGATAGAGATTCCGGAAGCAAAGCTTCAATTTCTCAACCAACTCATCTTTGACAAGCCCCCAACAACAAACACTGGGGAGAGGAGAACCTATTTAGTAAATGGTGCTGGAAAAACAGGCAAATCACATGCAGAAGATTGAATCAGGACCCCTACCTATCACCATACACAAAAATTAACTCTAAATGGATCAAAGACCTAAACATAATACCTCAAACTATAAGAATCTTAGAAAACACAGGAGACAC
>CAUYQG010046992.1:0-17415 GCA_963574415.1 Tarsius wallacei | reverse complement strand
AGTGAGACCCCTCCATCTCTGCAAAATATCAAAAAATTAGCTGGGCATTGTGGCATGTGCCTGTAGTCCCAGATACTCAGGAGGCCGAGGCAGGAGGATGGCTTAAGCCCACGAGTTGCCCAGGTGGGTCTCGAACCCATGGGCTCAGGCAATGCACTCACCTCAGTCTCCCAAAGCACAGGATTACAGGCTGAGCCACCGAGCCCGGCTCTTAGTTGCCTTTTTATTGTTGCGTTGCAAGAGGATATTTTTTATGAGCTCTAAATGACACGTGACATTTGAGGGAACACAACTGAGCAGATAGTAAAAGTTCTTTGAGATATTAATCATACTGCAGTTCATCCCCACTGTTAACTCCAAATTATACTAGATATGACAGGTTTTCATCATGAAAAAAAGAGATATTTCAACCTAAATATCTCCAAAGCCTTTCCATTAAAGAGAACAGGGGGAGGAGGGAGGACGTCATTCCTTTTTATACCTTGTGTTTTGTGAGCACCTGCTGGCATCTGGCTGGGGGGTTGCTTTCTGGGAATGCGTCCTAACCGGAGAGCTTTGAGTGCGAGTCGGCTACAATTCAAACTGCTGTATGTTCAAGGCCCTCTGAGCTGTGACCACTGGGTCTGAGGAGAACACACAGAAGGGAGGCTCCCTTTACCTGAGGGTTAGAAAGGACTTGTGGAGGGCCTAGCGTGAAAGCTCATCCAGTCATTCTCTAGTCTGCGCGCAGGATGTTTTGAGAATCCACGGATTGATCCTCAAACATCATAAAGAAGATAAATATTAATGAGGTGAATGCTCCATGCCAGGCATGATCCTAAACCCAGGGAACACAACAGGGTATATGGTTAGATAAATGACCTGCTTTATGGAACCGACATTTTATTTTATTTTATTTTTTTGAGTCAGGGTCTCACTCTGTCACCCAGGCTGGAGTGCTGTGGCAGGATCATGGCTCAACGCAGCCTCCTGGGCTCACACAGTCCTCCTGCCTCAGCCTCCCAAGTAGCTGGGGCCACAGCCCATGCCACCATGGCCAGCTAATTTTTTTTATTTTTTGTAGAGACGAGGTCTTGCTATGCTGCCCAGGCTGGGGAACCAACATTTTAGTGAGGGAAAGAAGATGACATGGAAGCATAGCTCTGTCTATAAGATGTCACGTGGTGAGGCAGGTTAAGAAGAGACTGAATCAGGAAGAACGACCAGTGATGTGAAGGTGCCATAGGCTGTTCCAACTGGGAGAGCTTTGACTAGTCACGTGGGCAAAGTCAAGGACTGACCGAGCTGTGAGGGTATCTGTGGGAAGGGCATTCCAAGCCGGAAGAACAACTAGTGCAAAGTCCTGGGGAGGGAACGAGTAAGGAACAGCGAGGAGACCAGAACACAGAAGGTAGGGGAGAAGGCAGATAGGAGCTGAGATCTGAGAGTGAGGGAGGGCAGGTCAAAAGGGGCCTCTCTCGTGAGCATCTCCTGCGGTGCAAAATAACCTTTGGGCCACACATTGAGAATGCGTGTGTGCATCCCATAAAGTCTTTTTTCCCTTCCCTGTAGAGCTGGAGTCTCGCTGTGTTGTCCAGGCTTGTCTCAAACTCCTGGCCTCAAGTGATCCTCCTACCTTGGTTTCCCAAAGTGCTGAGATGACAGGCATGAGCCACCATGCCTGTCCTCCATAAAGTCTTTATTGGAGTCATTTCATGTTGAGTCTCACAAGTTTGTTGCATGTCTTTTTCTCATGGGCGAAGAGCAGAAACAGGTAGGAACAGATCTGAAGGACCATTGGACTGGATGGTGTGTTCTGTAGGCCTTTCCCTTGGAGAACCTCTGTACTGATCAAAATCTGGTTTTCAGCCAAGCCCACACTTCTGAGAGGACACACACAGAGGTTGTGGAAGGAAGAGAAGTCTTGGGATTCAAACAAAACCAACAAAATATTAGCCAACTCTGGCTTTATGGAGACTCAAGACATCTTCTCCTTTGTCTCTCTGTCCTATCCACCGTGAGCAAGGTTCCAAAAAAATTATCATCTTCATTATTGAGAAGTTGTCAAAGCCAGGCATGGTGGCTCACCCCAATAAGCCCAGCATTTTGGGAAGCTGAAGCAGAAGAGTTTGCTTGAGCCCAGGAGTTCGAGACCAGCCTGGGAGACATAGCGAGACCTCATCTCTACAAAAAATTAAAAAATTATCTGGGTGTGTGCACCTGCAGTCCCATAGTCCCAGCTATGTGGGAGACTGAAATGGGAGGATTCCTTGAGCCCAGGAGGTCAAGGCTGCAGTGAGCTAAAAAAAAAAAAAAAAAAACAGGCACAGTAGCTCATGCCTGTAATCTGTAATCCCAGCCCTTTGGGAGGTAGAGGCAAGAGGATTGTCTGAACCTAGGGATTCGAGATCAGCTTGGACAACTTGTCTCTATAATTTAAAAAAAAACCCCAAAATCAAGCATGGTAGCATGTGCCTGTAGTCCCAGCTACTTGGAAGGCTGAGACAGAGACTGCCTGAGCCCAGCAGGTTAGGTTGAGGCCATGGTGGCCATGATGATCGTGCCACTGCACTCCAACCTGGGTGACAGAGTGAGACCCCCATCTCCAAACAAACAAACAAACAAACAACAAAAAAAACCCATTAAATTCTCATGTTCTTTCCTTGGAAGAGTTAGACTATTAGATATGCTTAGCTTTGAGCAGAGAAGTTGAGAGGGGAAGAAAGATCATCGTGGTGACCTTCAACTCACCTTCATGTCAGCCCAAGAGAAAAATCCTGCGGGCCATGCAGTAGTAATATAGGAACCAAATTCAGGGAAGTTGTAGAGAGGAAGATTTCAGCCTAATAGCCAAAGGACTTCCTACAATCGGAAAGGCAGTGAGTTCCCCATGACTTGGGGTATTCAAGTAGAAATGAAATGAACATTTAGCTGGAATTCTCTGCAGAAGATTCCTGCATTGGCTGCTAGGCTAGACTGGATCCCCTTCACAGCGAATACCCCCCAATTATATCACACTGGGCAAAGATCAAGACCATTTTGAGGAATTGATGAATGTCATTTGTGAATGAGAACCCCGTGCAACAACTTGAAGGTCACGTACAGTACACTCCGAGTCTTTTTCCTCGAGTTGTGTACTGTTAAGGGGGTTTTAATTAAGCTTTCCCCTCTGGGCACAACCAGCTTGTTTTTGGTGAGTGCAATATGTCATCCCAGAATATGTCAAACTTCATTTGCAAAATATCAGACTGCTGGTTTTTTTCCCCCCCAGAGCCAATCTGCAGAGTAATACGTTCAATCACTTTTGCTCTTTTTGCTCTCTGAGATGGGTCTCTTTTTTGAGCTGATAGCTCAATAAATGTGGATCTGGTGCAAATTCCAATGGAAAGAAAAGATATTGTTATTTAAAGGCCAAATAACGGCTTAAAATTAGAGTTGTGAAGGCACTGAAAAACACCAGACTTCCCAGATGGCTGGGAGCTAATTCACTTTGCACTCGGTCCACTCGCACGCTAAAAAAAAATACTTTTGACTCTGTTTCTCCTCAGATTGAAAGTTGGTGCCTGCTTTAAACATATGTGCTTCTCTCTTTAAATTTAGCTCTGAGTCATGTTGTATTACATTAGGGATTCAGCAGGCAGGCACTTGGAAAATGTACATCAATGCGTTTATTTTTAAATTATATAAAAATAAAAATATATATGTTTAAATATATTAGGCTATATTTTTGCCCAATTTTCAAAATGGTTGTTCTCCAGAACAGATTAGATAAAACAATAATAACGGTGATGACACTGGGATTCTGGCACGTTGCCCGTTCCCAAGGATCCCAGAGCCACCTGACAAATCCTGTCGCTTCCAGCCCCCAGCCCTGAGACGCGCGCGCGGGACTTGTCACTGCAACTTCCGCCTCCGTGGGGGACCAGGCAGCAACCTTAACAGCTGCAGGGTGGCCTCATTAAGACTCTTCCTCCTCCAGCGTGTCAGGTATCTGGGCAGAAGTCAGCAGGGGGTGGGGACAGTCATGGGGGCGGAGGCAGCCAGTCTGGAGGGACATCTTGAGCTTAGTGGCTAAGCTCATGGGCTTTAGAGCCTGGGCAGACATTGCGGGGTGCCAGTCCTGGCTCTGCTCCTTCTAATCCACACGTCCTTGGGAAAGGGATACATCTGTCTCATTTCCTCACCTGTGAAATGAAGACTGGTTCCCACTTCCCAGGATTGCTGGGAGCACTGCCAGGGGTCACCCTTCGAATCATTTAGTCATTCACCTATCACATATTAATTAACATCTACAGGACAGAGTGGTGAGTCAAATGAACACGCCCAGGCTGGAGTGCAGTGGCATGCTGCTCACAGCACCGCAACCTCCACCTGCTGGGCTCAGGCAATCCTCCCCCCTAAGCCTTCCAAGCAGTTGGAACTAGAGGCGTGTGACACCACGCCCAGTTATTATTGATTGATTGATTGGTTGATTGTAGAGAGGAGGCCTCGTCATGTTGCCCAGGCTGGTCTCGAACCCATGGGCTCAGCTATCCTCTAGTCACACCCTCCCAAAGCGCTAGGATTACAGGTATGAGCCACCGCACTCGGCCTTAAAATTATTAACGTATTTTATAAATAGAGACAAGGTCTCGCTGTGTTGCTTAGGCTGGTCTTGAACTCCTAGTCTCAAGTAATCCTTCTGCCTCGGTCTCCCAAAGTGCTAGAATTACAGGCATGAGCCACCAAGCCCCACCAGGAAAGCTTCTTTTTGTGCTTCATCAAAGAAGTTAATGACTATAAACTGCGGTCCAGTGCCTGGCACCCAGTAGGTGCTTGTTAGTTCCTGTATGCATGTCCTCTGGCTGCTGTCACAAATTATGCAAGATTAGTGACTCAAAATAACACAATTTAGGCTGAACACAGTGGCTCATGCCTTTAATCCCAGCATTTTGGTAGGTTGAGGCGAGAGGACTGGTTGAGCCCAGGAGTTTGAGACCAGCCTGGTCAACATAACAAGGCCTCTTTTGTACAAAAAAAAAAAAAAAAATTAGCTGAGCATGGTGGCACAAGCCTGTAGTTCCAGCTACTCGGGAAGCTGAAGCAGAAGGATCGCCTGAGCCCAGGAGGTCGAGGCTGCAGTGAGCCATGATCATGCCACTGTACTTCAGCCTGGGCGACAGAGTGAGATCTCTACTCAAAAACAAACAAAAATACCCCAAAACCCCACACACATGTATTCTTACAGTTCTGGAGGTCACGGGTCTGAAATGAATCTCACTCGGCTAAGAGCAGGGTGTCAACAGGGCTGTGTTTCTCCCAGAGGTTCAAGGTGAGGATCCATTTTATTGCCTTTACCGGGTTCTAGAGACCTGCATTCCTTAGCTTGTGGTCACTTCCTCCGTCTTCAAAACATATCACTTCAACCTTAGCCTCCACTGTCATATCTCTTCTCCTGAATTTGATCCTTCTGTTTTCCTCTTATAAGAATCTTTGTGGGCCAGGTGTGGCGACCCATGCCCATAATCCCAGCATATTGGGAGGCTGAGGCAGAAGGATGCCTCAGCCCAGGAGCTTGAGGCTGCGGTGAGCTATGATCGCATGGCACCACTGCACTTCTCCAGCCAGGCAACAGAGAGAGACCTTGTCTCTTAGAAAAAAATCCTTGTGATTTTATTAAGCCCACTGAATAATTCATGATAATCTTTTCATCTCAGGATCCTTAGTGATATCACCTCTGCCAAAAGTTCCTTTCACTGCATCAGGTAACATACTCAGGAGTCAGGATGTGGACATCTGTGGGGGAATGTCTACAACAGTCTACAACAGTCCAGGAAATTCAATATCCAAAAAGTGGAGTTCCAGGGGGAAAAAAACCGAACAAAATAGAAAGGAAGAAATTAGCCAGGTGTGGTGGCTCACGCCTATATCACAGCACTTTGGGAGGTGGAGCATAGCACATGCTAGGTTCAGGTGATCCTTCCACCTCAGCCTTCCAAGTACCTGGAACCATAGGTGCACACCATCATGCCTGACCTCATTTATTGTAGAGATGAGGTCTTGTCAAGTTGCCCAGGCTGATCTCAAACCCCTGAGCTCAGGCAATCCTCGCGTCTTTCGCCTCTGCCTCTCAAAGTGCTGGGATTATGGGCGTGAGCCACCGCACCCATCCTAAGCACCTTTTTCTAATTTTTTTGGTAGAGATGGGGTCTTACTATATTGCCCAGGCTGGTCTTGAACTCCTGAAATTAAACGATCTTCTTGCCTCAACCTCCCCAAGTGCTGGGATTATAGGCATGAGCCACTGTGCCCGGCCCAATAAGTAGCCTTGAACTGGCCTCAAGCGAGCCTCCCACCTCAGCTTCCCACCACCACACCTAGCTGATAATTTTTTTTTTTTTTGAGTTGGAGTCTCACTCAGTTGCCCAGACTGGAGTGCAGTGGCCGCTCCTGGCCACCGCATCCTCAACCTGCTGGGCTCTGGCGATCCTTCTGCCTCTGCCTTCCAAGTAGCTGGAACTACAGGCACGCGCTACCACGCCAGGCTAATTTTTTGATTTATTGTAGAGATGAGGTCTCACCAAGTTGCCCAGGCGGGTCTCGAACCCGCGGGCTCAGGGAATCCACTCACCTCAGCCTCCCAAGGCGCTGAGCCCAGCCTGGCTGATAATTTTATCAATCAAGTATAAGTATGGACTAAATACATTTCAGATATGCCAGGTCTCAATGAATTTTCCTTCTGTGCATCCTTTCTGAAGAAACTACTAGAGGATATGCTTCATCAAAATAAGAGTAGCCAGGCACGGTGGCTCATGCCTGTAATCCCAGAACTTTGGAGGCCAAGGCAGGAGGATTGTTTGAGGCCAGGAGTTTGAGACCATCCTGGGCAACATAGTGAGACCTTGTCTTTATTTTATTTTATTTATTTATTTATTTATTTATTTATTTTGAGTTGGAGTCTCACTCTATCACCCAGCCTGGAGTGCAGTGGTACACTCATGGCTACCCCAGCGTCAACCTGCTGGGCTAAGGTGATCCTTCTGCCTCAGCCTTCCAAGTAGCTGGAACTACAGCTGTACTCCACCACACCCGGCTAATTTTTTGGTTTATTGTAGAGATGAGGTCTCGCCAAGTTGCCCAGGCTGGTCTTGAACCCCTGGGCTCAGGCAGTCCTCTCGCCTCGGCCTCCCAAAGTGCTGGGATTACAGGCTTGAGCTACCATGTCCAGCCTGAGACCCTGTATTTTAAGAAAAAAGAGAGAGAGAGAGACAGAGAGAGTAAAATGAGAAAGTGGAAAATGGAGAATTCAGGAAATGGGACATACAGAAGAGAGAGGTAAACGTTATCTTGGAAGATCCAGACCACGGGTGCGCATTGGGTCCAGAACGAGCCCTGATGGGCCCAGGATGGAGGGCTCAAAGCCAAAAACAGAACTGACAGGCTCCTGAGATTTCTATTATATTGACAAGAACTTCAGAGTTACGGCAGAGTTTGAAGATAAGTTAGCAATAGCTACATAGAAAAACTAAAATTCCTAACGTTGAGAAAAATACAATTGTGCCCAAAAATGTACTCATAGTGCATTGGATGGTCAGGGGAACACAATATTTACCTAAGTCCTAGGACAGTAAACACCAAGTATTGATTTAACTAGAATCTTGGGAGAACAAGAGGATGACAAGTGTGTGTGTGTGTGTGTGTGTGTGTGTGTGTGTGTGTGTACACACACGTGAGTGCATGGAGGCACCTGAGTGTCAGAGAGATAAATCCTCATTTTATTTTTTTTTTAAACTTAATTTCTTTTTTTGAGTCGGGGTCTCACTCTGTTGCCCAGGCTCGAGTGCAGTGGCACAATTATGGCTCACCACAGCCTCGACTTCCTGGGCTCAAGCGATCCTCCCACCCCAGCCTCCTGGGTAGCTGGGACTGCAGGCGCACGCCACCACACCTGGCTAATTGTTTTTATTTTATATTCTTGTAGAGGTCTTGCTATGTTGCCCAGGCTGATCTCGAACTTCTGGGCTCAAGGAATCCTCCCACCTTGGCCTCCCAAACTGATTGGATTGCAGGCATAAATCACTGTGCCCAGCCTGACTTTTTAAACTATATACGTGCATTACATTATTTTTTAATTTAATTTAATTTAATTTTTTATTTGCGTGGAAGTCTCACTCTGTTGCCCAGGTTGGAGTGCGGTGGTATGCTCACGGCCACTGCAGCCTCTACTTGCTGGGCTCAGGCAATCCTTCCTCCTCAGTCTTCCAAATAACTGGAACTACAGGCATGTGCCACCATGCCTGGCTAATTTTTTGATATTATTGTAGAGACAAGATCTCACGAAGTTGCCCAGGTTGGTCTCAAACCTCTGGGCTCAGGCAATCCTCTCGCCTCCACCTCCCAAAGTACTGGGATTGCAGGTGTGAGCCTCCGTGCCTGGCCTTGTACATGTATTACTTCAATTTTTTAAATGTTATTCACTTAAAAAAGGAGAGAAGGGAAGAATGTTAGCACTTCCTGAGAAAGGAGGCAGGTGGTGGATTCTGGGAAGAGGCGGCCCCTCTGGCAGCATCAGGCTTTCCCTGACTTCAGCCTCATTAAATCGCAGGAGGGGATGACCCCAGCAAAGGACATCAAGCCTGTGAGAGTTCCTGTGAGGCCCGAGGCCCTCCACCTTCCCCAGCCATCACCATGGGGTGGCAGACAGGACCCTGTGAGCGGCAGGCACCTGTCACTGCCGGAGTCCTCCCTGCAGGCCTGGTGGCCCCAGTGAAGGGGTCAGCTTGGGAGACGCAGAGCTTCCTGGGAGGGACCTGAGTTGGGGCGGGGGAGAGCAGGGGAGGTGGGAAGAGGGGGGCTTGGAGAGGGCAAGCACGGGGCGGGGGTGGGCTGGAGACAACTCCTTGCATACAGACTGGAGTGTATTCCCCTCTCCTGATGCCCACTGGAGACGTTAATATAGTTTAGCTTGCGCTGGCAGCAGCCAGAGACACTCTGCTCTCTGATGTCCTCACTCTCTGCTCCAGCCTCCCACTCAGAGATCTCATTTTGTTTTTTCTTCCTGAGTTGGCATCTCACCCTGTCACCCAGGCTGGAGTACAGTGGCACCATCACAGCTTACTGCAGCCTCCAATTCCTAGGCTCAGGTGATCCTTCCACCTCAGCCTCCCGAGTAGCTGGGACTACAAGCACGAATAATTTTTTAGTTTTTTTGTAGAGCCAAGGTCTCACTATGCTTCCCAGGTTGGTCTCAAACTCCTGGGCTCAGGCGACTCTCCCACCTCGGCCTCCCAGAGTGCTGGGATTACAGGCTTGAGCCACTGCCCCCAGACTGAACTCTATCTTTTGTCATGCACCAGTCATGTGGTTTTTACATAAGTTGTCTTCATCTTTCACTGGTTTCCTCAGACATGGCGAAGAGGCTGGGAGAACAGGACCTTAGGTGATCTGATTCTTCTGGCTTTTTCTTGATTTCTCTTTAGCCCCCCTAAACATTAGCATGATAATTTTTAGACCACACCACCCTGAGAATTAGTTGTTTCTATGCCTTAGTTCCAAGAGCCATTCATCAAGCTGTCAATGACTTACATATTTACTAAGAAGCCCTAGGCTGGGCTTGGTGGCTCCTACCTGTAATCTCAACATTCTGGGAGGCTGAGGCAGGAGGATTGCTTGAGCCCAGGAGTCTGAGCCCCACCTGGGCAACATTAGTGAATCTTCACTGTTACAAAACATTTTTAAAAAATAGCTAGGCATAGCTGGGCTCGGTGGCTCAGCCAGTAATCCCGCACTTTGGGAGGCTGAGGTGAGTGGATTGCCTGAGTCCGCAGGTTCGAGACCCGCCTGGGCAACTTGGCAAGACCTCATCTCTACAATAAATCAAAAAATTAGCTGGGCATGGTAGAACGTGCCTGTAATTCCAGCTACTTGGAAGGCTGAGGTGGAAGGATCGCCAGAGCCCAGCAGGTCAAGGCTGCAGTGGCCAGGAGCAGCCACTGCGCTCCAGTCTGGGCGACAGAGTGAGACTCCAACTCAAAAAAAAAAAAAAAAATAGCCAGGCGTGATGGCGTGCACCTGTAGTCCCAGCTACTTGAGAGGCTGAGGTTGGAGGATCACTTGAGCCCAGGAAATCGAGGCTGTGGTGAGCCATGATTGTGCCATTGCACTCCAGTCTGGGTGACAGAATGAGATTCCAACTCAAAAAAAAAAAAATTAGAGAAGAAGAAGAAGAGTCCTGATGGGACAGTTTCAGAAAGGACCCCTTTACCTTTTTAAAAGGTGAAGACTGGGCGCCGTGGTTCATGCCTATAACCCCAGTACTTTGGGTGGCCGAGGTGAGGGGATTGCCTGAGCCTACCCATGGGTTTGAGATCAGCCTGGGCAACTTGGTGAGACCCCGTCTCTACAATAAATCAAAAAATTAGATGGGTGTGGTGGTGCACACCTGTGGTTCCAGCTACTTGGAAGGCTACAGTGGAAGGATCACCTGAGCCCAGCAGGTCAAGGCTGCTGTGGTCATGAGTGTGCTACTGCATTCCAGCGTGGGCGACAGAGTGAGACTACAACTCAGAAAAAAAAAGAAAAGAAAATCTCTTTTACAAGGTCCTTAATCCCATTCACAAGGGAGGCACTCTTATGACCGAATCACCTCTTAAAGGCCTCTTCTCTTCATATTACCTCATTGGCAACCCTTGAATTTTGGAGGGACACATTCAAACCATAGTCCCAAGTCAAATAGTGTGGTTTAAGGATGGTTGCATCTAACTGGGCAGGCGGGAGTTGGGGGGAGTGGGGAGGAAACACCTTTTTCTTCTATTTATTCATTATTATTGTTATTATTTAGAAATGAGGTCTCGCTATGTTCCCTAGGCTGGTCTCGAACTCCTGGGCTCATCGATCCTCTCGTCTCAGCCTCCTAAAGTACTGGGATTATAGACATGAGCCACTGCACCCAGCTGGAAGCGCCTTTTCTTCACTTGCATAGAGGATGCTGCTATGTGTGTTCACAGCAGCTCTGACTTCCTGTGAACTTGTGTGTTGGGTACAGAGACCTCACTAGATTAGCCTCACCTGGGAGTAGCCTTGTGTCGATAATTTCTGGGTTTGTTACTGGGGTCTTTGATCCCCAAAATTGAGCTGAGTTGTTGTTGTTGTTATACCCACACAAAGTCCCCGGGTCTATTCTAGCTCTGCTGAGAAGTGAGGCATGGGAAAGGGAAGTTTGACCAATGACATTAGAATTGCTGCAACTTACTTCCAGGCCAGGCACGGTGGCTCACACCTATAATCCCAGCACTCTGGGAGGCCAAGGCAGGAGGATTGCTTGAGTTCAGGAGTTAGAGACCACCCCGGGCAGCATAGTGAGACCTCATCTCTATAAAAAATTAAAAAATTAGCCAGGCTTGATGGCATGCTCAAGTAGTCCCAGCTACTTGCGAGGCTGAGGCAGGATGATCACCTGAGCCCAGGAGGTCGAGGCTACAGGGAGCCGTGATAGTGCCACTGCATTCCAGCCTGAGCAACAGAGTGAGACCCTGACACAGAGGAAAAAGAAAGAAACTGCTGCCACTTACTGTCTAAGATTAAGGCCCGCGACTCCCAGCCTCCCTCTGTGGACCTGGGCGTTCTGCCTCAGTCATCAGCTTTGCAAATACAATTTTTGCCTTCCCCCTCCGGCCACCCTCCCCACCACCCCACATTTCTAATTCATTGTGAACAGCATGTGAGGGTGTCCTAGGGCACAGCCACACCACATAAAGATGATCTGGCCTTTGAACTTTTTACCCCTTAACTGCAGTGTTTTCTCCTTGGGTGGGAGGAATCTTCTGTGTTGTAGCATTGGAGAAACTCTCTTGAAGACAGAGTAGAGACATGTCATGAATCTTTTTGATTTCCAAGACGTGTCCTATGTTTGAGCGTGAGATGATTTGTGTGCGAGCTCCCTGGCTCAGCGCATCTCAAATCTTAATGTGTAAATGAATCACCTCCGTGCTTATTAACATGCAAATCTTGATTCAGCAAGTGCCTTTCCAACAAGTGGTCAAGTGATGTCGGTGCTGCTGGCCCACTGAAGCACCTAGGCCGTGGTGCCTGAGCTACCCGTGCTTTGGGATCAGGGACCTCTGCGACACAGCCCTGCTTCTGCCTTTTGCTCACTTTGTGACCTTGAGTAAGTCATTGACCTTCACTGAGCCTCAGCTTTTCAGTGAGACAGAGAAATGAAGACAGCATTTCTCTTCCTCCTCCTCCTCCTCCTCCTCCTCTTCTTCTTCTGTTGTCTTTTTAGTTGGGGGTCTCACTCTGTCACCCAGGCTGAACTGCAATGGTGCAATCGCAGCTCGCCGCAGCCTCGACCTCCTGGACTCAGGTGATCCTCCTGCCTCAGCTTCCCAAGTGGCTGGGACTACAGACATTTGCCATCACGCCTGGCTACTCTTTTAAATTTTTAGTAGAGAAAAGTTCTCGCTATGTTGCCCAGGCTGTTCTCAAACTCCTAGGCCCAAGCGATCCTCCTGCCTTGGCCTCCCAAGGTGCTGGAATTACACATGTGAGTCATCGCACCTGACCTTGAACATTCTTGTAAGAGACCATCTACCTCGTCACATTCCTGTGAGAATTACATAAGCAGGATGGCTTCTGGTACTTTGGGGGCACCTGATCAGTGGTGGATATTCATATTTTTCCTCTGCTTTTTACAAAAGAAATATCGAGAAAAGGGACAAAACGTAGTCAAAACCTCGGCCGTAATGTTTACCTGGTCTCTGCCACAGAGTCTGAACCACAAGGGCTCCCAGTGTCTTTGTCCAGCCCCAATCCACTTTGGGGTGACTAGCACGTGGTCAGCGCTCAGTAAATGGTTGCTGAATGAATGACTAATGCACTTCCGCCAATAATAGTAGCTGTCGCTGGCAGTGAGGCCCACTTCTCTCGAAGGCAGCAAAATTAGAATGTGTGGGAGGTGGGGATGGAAAGAAGATGAGAAAAGCTCTCTAAGACTTTGATGCCTCCCCCAAGGGGGCATCCCTTCTTTCCATTTAGGAATCAATTGTCCAAAGGAATTTCCAGAAAACTTCATCTTTTCTCTTCTAAACTCATACGTTAGGCCAGTCACGGTGTCTCACGCCTGTAGTCCCAACACTTTGGGAGGCCAAGATGAGAGGATCACTTGAGCCCAGGAGTTCAAGACCAGCCAGGGCAGCACAGCAAGACCTTGTCTCTATAAAACATCAAAAAATTAATGTGTTTTGGCATGCGCCTATAGTCCCAGCTACTCGGGAGGCTGAGGTGGGAGGATGGCCTGAGCTCAGGAGTTGGAGGCTGCGGTGAGCCATGGTCGTGCCACTCTAGCCTAGGTGGCAGAGTGACACCCCGACTCAAAAAAAAAAAGACATGAAATAAACCATTATTCAACCTTAGAACACAGGTTGAAAAAAATTTTTTAATCATACATTATTCAGTTCTCTTGTTTCATGTGATCCCCAGGGAGCCATTGTCACCTGTGCTGGAAAGAAGGATCACTCTCCCTGGGTGACTAGTCTGGGAGGCTTCCCACTGCCTTCTTCTCTTCCCGGGGCTTCGCGTTGCACGCGTGGTAGAGGTGGCAGGTTTTTGATTAAGGATTTGCACATCGCCCACGTTGCAACCTGCCACCTCTGTTGTGTCCCCTGTTGTGGCCGCTCTGCCCCCTGCATAGCCCAAGAAGCCTTGGCATCCCTCTGCCCGGGCGTGACGCTTCTAAGTCTTTGCCCCACTCTCTGAGCCAAATTGAGCCGTCTCAGCCTTGCCTTTCATTTTCCTTCTCTGTGGGTATAATTGTGTTGACAGCCATGAGACACAAAATGTTTTTCTACATTGTTTAGAATTGTGTGGTCCCGAAGTTGCTTTTCATTTTCTTGTTTTCACCATGACTGCAATGAGCACAATCGTCAGAAGAAAAACCTCAAAACATTTTGGGCAACAAGAGAAAACTCAGCATCCCAGCAATGTGTTCCCATTAGAGTAATGAATCTGTTAGGCAGTCAGACCGCAGTCACTGCCCAAGCAACACGCACCCAGCTTCGAGCAGGTGTCGTCTGGGTGGCCAAAGCCGTGGCCTGTCTGATGCAGCTCAGGGGTCGAGGGAAGCCCAGACCCACGTGGGAGCCGTGAGGAAAGACGGGGTGGGTAGCCAAGGCAGGTCACATGTCAGTTGACCAGTAGATCAATGATCAAAGCTGCAGTTAAGAGCTGAGACTGGGAAGGAGAAAGATAGCAAGGACGGCAAGAGAAAAAAACATGGAATCTCCCTAAATGGATCACGTGTCTCTCTTCAGGAGGACTGGGTTGGATTTATTTTTGTTTTAAAGGGATTTTTTTTTTCTGATTATAAGAGTTCTATTGACCTACAAAAGACAACGTGAGGCTGGGTGTGGTGAGGCGTGCCTGTAATCCCATCATGTTGGGAGGCTGAGGTGGGAGGATTGTTTGAGGCCAGGAGCTCGAGACCAGCCTAGGGAACATAGCGAGACCTCATCTCTACAAAAATATCAAAAAATTAGCCAGACATGGTGGTGTGTGCCTGGAGTCCCAGCTACTTGAGAGACTGAAGTGGAAGGATCGCCTGAGCCCAGGAGGTCAAGGCTGCAGGGAGCCATGATCACGCCACTGCACTCCAGCCTGGGTGACAGAGTGAGCCTTTGACTCAAAATAAAGAAATAAAAATAAAGATAACTTAGAACATACAAAAGTTCATGAAAAAGAAAGTGAAAATCGCTCACAGTTCCACCATTGGCTGCATACACTGCTTGTATATATCCTGTTCATTTCTATTTGCACCTAAGTACTGGGCTGTTCTTACCAGAGCAAGCTTCAAGGTCCCCACGTGAGAAGCAGCCCGACTGCAGTCCAGCATCTACATTCCGAGCATCAGCCTCATGACCTTTAAGGCTGGAATAAGAATTTGCTCTTTGTTTTCTACATTGGCAGCACCTTGGTATGCGTGGCGTGGCGTCCAATCGGTCATCAAGTCCTGATTGTTCCACCATCAAAATGTATTTCACATCTGGGCACCTCTCGCCATCTCCTCTGACACCTTCCTGGCCCTTGTCTCTGTCATCTCTCATCGGGAATGCTGCCGTAGCCCTCTCTCCGGTTTCCTCATTTTCCACTCTTGTTTCCCTGTGGCTCATTCTTCTCACAGAAGCCAAAGGGATCTTTGAAAACTGTCCATCCTGTTGTCATCCCCCTGCTTCAAACACTCCGGTGGCTTCTCGTTGCATTTAGAGTAAAATCCAAGCTGTGCTCTGCCTGCCGTGCCTCTGCCTGTCTCTCCACCATGCCTCTTACCATTCCCCCTCTCTTTATGCTTTTCCCGCCCTGTGGCCTGCTTGCTGTTCCTGGAATCCACCAGGCTGATTCCTTCCCACAGGGCCTTTGCTTATGCTGGTCCCTCTCCCAGGAATGCTTGTCCATAGATCTTTGCATAGTTCAAGCTTTTTCTTTATATTCTCCGGAGAGGTATCCTCTAACTACTTTATTTAAAAAACTGACTCCCCAGACCTGTTTTCCTTCCTTTCTCAACCATAAAAATTATGACAAAATTTGTGTGAGAGTGCACGGTCACTCTCAGAGAATCTTAAACCACAGCCTTCCAGAATCTGAGAATCATATAATTATAGAATCCAAAGGTTACAGTCATGGGGGAATCCAGAGATCAGTCTAATAGCTCCACTGTACAGACAGAGAAACTGGATCCAGTGAGGTTAAATGATTCATCCTAGGTCCAACAGTTAAGGACAGCACTAGGAGAGAACCTTATCTCCCAGCACCAAGGCAGAGCTAGCTATGTTTCTGCCCTGGTGTTTTTTAAGCTGGCTTCTCCCAAACACCAAGGTTCCTCAGAAGTATCACGAAGGTTCTGCCTCGGGGCAGATATGAGGAAGGGGTGGTCAGAGGGTAGATGCTTAAGGCCTTTATAACCAAAACACGTGTCCGTTTATTCCATTGATTGATTGATTGAATCAGTGTCTCACTCTTGCCCAGGAGTGCAGTGGCACAATCACGGCTCACCACAGCCTCTATCTTCCTGGGCTCAGGTGATCCTCCTGCCTCAGCCTCCTGAGTAGCTGGGACTACTGGCACGTGCCATCATGCCTGGCTATTAATTTTTATTTTTGTAGAGACGAGTTCTTGCTATGTTGCCTAGGCTGGTCTCGAGCTTCTGGGCTCAAGCAATCCTCTTGCCTCAGCCTCTCAAAGTGCTGGGATTGCAGGCATGAGCCACCACCCCCAGCCTTGTATTCCTTTTGTATTAATAACTGAGTAGTTGTCTTTTTTTAGAAAGGAGTTTTCTGAATCCAAATGTTTCAGAAACCTATGTGTCGTATACTGTGTTCAATGAATCATCATCAAAAGCAACAAACAAGCAAATAAACCAAAACCAAAAGACAAAATCCCACACACGGTCACAATGGTAGAACAAATGAGATCTTTAAAGATATTGGTTATCACCGCTTGGGTTGATACAAACATTCTAACGTTATTTCCTGCAGGTGGTGGTTGGAGGTTAGAATGAGAACAGTTTACAAATAAATAGGAATCTATTACAAATAGCCTAGGAATCTACTTCTGAGTTCACTTCTCAAATGCAAGAAGGGGGAGGACCAAAAACCTGGAATTATCTTTTGGAAGGCAGGCCCCTTGTGGTACAGGCTTCCCCTGTTAAGTAAGTGTTTTAGGAACTCATCAGCCTCTGTGTAGCATTGTTGTAAGACAGGATACCTTCAACCTCCGGGAATTTTTTTTGGAGGTTCTTTCATTGCATTTGCCCATTTCATGATGGGTGATTTATAAGCATGCTGAGTGTTTAGCAATTTTGGACCCAAAACAGCATGACCCCTGAGCCCACCCTTCCTACTCATTTGCTCTTGCCCCAAGTGACTTTTTTGTTTCCCTGGATGAAGAAAAGTTCTCAAAGGGAAACATTTTGCCAATGTGGAAGAGGTGAAACAAAAAAAGGCAGAAGCTCTAAAAGGCATCAAAATTGATGAGTTCAAAGACTGTTTTTTTAGCAACAGAAAGAGCAAAAAGTGGTAGGTGTATTGCATCAAACAGAGAGGATTTTAAAGGTGGCTGAAGTTTAAACATGTAAAAATACACAATTTTTTTTTTTTGTTTTGAGTTGGAGTCTCACTCTGTCACCCAGGCTGGAGTGCAGTGGCACACTCATGGTCACCACAGCCTTGACCTGCTGGGCTCTGGCGATCTTTCCGCCTCAGCCTTCCAAGTAGCAGGATCTACAGGCACGCGTTATCATGTTTGGCTAATTTTTGATTTATTGTAGAGACAAGGTCTCACCAAGGTGCCCGGGCGAGTCTCAAACCCGCGGGCTCAGGCAATCCACTCGCCTCAGCCTTCCAAAGTGCTGGGATGACAGGCTGAGCTTCCAAGTCCAGCCCACAATTTTGCATTAAAAAATTTTGC
>CAUYQG010046983.1:0-22460 GCA_963574415.1 Tarsius wallacei | reverse complement strand
GCTCAATACCACTGACCTGACTTGGTCATGCAGGACTTCTCATGGTGGTCTGTAGTGTCCTCCCAGAGGGTTTCAAGGAAAGATTTGAGAAAACAACCAGTTAGTTACGAGATTTGTATAATTGTGTTGTTCAACAGAGTCTGTAGTCTCAGCCTATAAAACGGAAAGGAACAAGAATCTGGCTGAAATCTCTTTTTGTGCCCAGCACAGCCTTCACCTCTTACAGAGGGTGATGTGAATTCCAGTTTTGGTTTTTGTGTACATTTGCTTTTTTTGTCTTTCTTTATTTCAATAGCTTTAAGGGGTACAAATAGTTTTTGCTTACATGGAAACATTGTATAGTGGCCAAGAAGTCTGGGCATTAGGTATACTCGCCATCCCCACCTATGCATAATGTACCCAACAGGTGACTTTTGGTCCCTCCACCCTTCTTCCTCCCTCCTCTGAGTCTCCAGTGTCCATGACACCATCTTTCTGCCTTTGAAGTTCCTTGTCAGTGAGAACATGTGGTGTTTGGTTTCCTGTTTCTGAGCTAGTTCACTTAGAATGATGATCTCTAATGCATCCAAGTTACTGCAAAAGACACGATTTCATCCTTTTTGACAGCCAAATCATATTCCTTGGTGGATATAGACCACATTTGCATTATCCATTGATCAGTTGATAGGCATTAAGGTGGATTCCACATCTTCGTTGTGTACATTTTCTAAAACATGTCTTGAATCCTTCACCTCTCTCCATCCTTGCTTCTACTATGCTGCAAGCTGCTGGCAGCCCTATTGCCTCTCTCCCGGACTATTGCAGCTGTCCCCTCCATGGTGGCCTCCTAGCTTTGCGTGACTTCTCCACACAGAGCTAGAGAGATCTTTGGGAGCTGCAGGTCAGGGTATGCTATTCTCCTGCTCCATCACCTTCCAGGTCTTTTGCTCTGTGGGTAAATCCTGAATGCTTCATGAGACCTCCACCAGCCTGCCTCCATCCCTGGGATGGAGCATCCATGTGTGCTATCTTCCCCACCCAGGGAATTCTGAATTCGCCCTGGAGGCTCAGCTTCCCCAGAGCTGCCCACTCTGATGCCTCAGGTCTGTTCAGAAACACTGATGGTTCACTGTCATTCTCTCACATTCTTTTTAGGATTTATGACAACAGGAATGAAATGTCTCTTTGGGTGTCTACCTGCATAGCATCTGTTTTCCCCTACTGGACTAGAAGCCCTCCAAGGGCAGGCGTGGTGCCCTGTTCACTGCTGCGTCCATAGCTGCTAGCCTGGCACATCACAGGTTCCACATATGTATTTGTTGAGTGCATGAATGAGTATCCATCGTAAAAAGCAGACCTCTCTGTCTGACACCCCAACACCATCCTTGAGCTTAGAAAGATGTTCAAGCCATCACTGGGGCTGGGATTGAGCAGGGTGGGCTGGGTTGAGCATGATGCCGTGAAGGGATATTTGGACATGCCTGGCCTCCCTCGAGAGCTGACTGGATTGAGTTTGGTGAAGACCCGTGTTCATATTGAGTGGAGCTGTCCAAATCCAGTCAGATCTTTGCCTCAGTTGGGGAAGCAATGAGTCTGTCCTGTCTTCCCCACCTCCAAGCCTGCACATAAGTCTTGGCCTGCCTGTTTCTGTGTCTTGGGTGCACACTGCAGATAAATCTGTGATTGTTAGACCATTGGCTGAAGCCAACACCCTGAAGAAGTTTCAGCTCGTGAGTCCTTCTGAAAAATATCCACATACTGATTTTCACTTCTCCCTTTCTCAGCTTCTCTTTGGAATTTTGACATACTGGGGGTCTATTAAGAACTTTGGGAAGTGAAAAACAGCATCTATGGCTTTAGAAATCCAGAAATAAACCTTAAGAAACCTATAACACTCAACCTGACTGTTTTCTGGAGTCCTGGATCTAGCATCAATGAATCTTCTGTTTAATGACATCGATTTATTTTTGCCTAAATGAGTCACAACAAAACACCTATACCATGTTCTTAAATCTCAGAGTTATTTTGTTTTAAAAAGTAGTGTTTTTAATTTTGAGAGACTAGATTTTGATGGAACCTTTTAGAAACGTAGAATGTGTCCAAAGTATGTGCATAGTCATTCTGTCTAAAAGCATTTACTGGTTGCCTACAGGGGGCGTGGTGTGGGGTTGGACGTTAGGTGTTATAAGAGACAGAAAAAGACTCAAACACGGTTCCTGCTCTCCAAGTACCTACCATCGACTAGGAGACAAGATAAGTTAGCACTTTTTAAAACTATCATTCAAGGAAGAAAGTAGGAATCGCTGTTGTAGACGTAGAGATGCAATTCAATGTGTCCTGCCTATGATTTATTTGTCTTTTATGCGTGTTTAAGTAGTGGGTTGATTTCCAGTTAGCAATCTCTTGAAACATTCTGGAAGGAGGTAAGATTTGAAACTGGTCATACAAAATGGTCGTTTAATTTATTTTACTTGTTATAAAGAAATAAACATGTAGGCAATACAGATGAGCGACAAGGAGTAAAAACAGCCCGGTAAATACCACCACACAGATCATCACTAGCGGCAGCTTCTCTGTGTTTGTGCATGTTGTTGTTCTGCAAATGTGGTCTCAGGTGCTGCAGATGTTTGGGACTCACTTTTCTTTCTCATGAATTCAGCTCCACACCTGTGTGTCTGTTGATGCACGGGTGTGCTTGTGGCCGGGTAATGGCTAGGAGGGAAATGCCTGAGTCGACACTGTAGGATTTGTGAGAACAAAGAACCAAGAGAAAGTGGAGGCCCAGCCAGGAGGCTGCCTTGGCGAGGCTTGTTACTGCTGCATGCACAGTTCCAGCTGGTTATTTCTCTTCTTGGCATTGGAGGCTGTTGGCTGCACTTCAAGAACACACCAAGCATGAAGCCTCTCCGTCCTGATGAAGAATCCGGTCCATGAAACCAGCTAAGTGCCACTGAGATGTTTGGGGAAGGAAAGGCCAGTAAGAAATAACATTCCGACCAGGCAAGGCAGCGCATGCCTGTGATCCCAGTGCTGAGGGAGGCTGAGGCAAGAGGTTTGCCTGACCACAGGGGTGTGAGATTGGCTGGGCAACTTGGTGAGACTTTGTCTCTACAATAAATCAAAAAATTAACCAGGTGTGGTGGCACTTAGGGATGCCAAGGCAGAACTGCCTTGGGAGAACTGCCTGAGCTCAAGTGTTCGAGATCAGCCTGGACAACTTGGCGAGATCCTGTTTCTATAATCAAAAAATTAGCTGGGCATGGTGGCGTGTGCCTGTAGTTCCAGCTACTTGGGAGGCTAAGGCAGAAGGATCACCTGAGCCCAGCAGGTCGAGGCTGCAGTGGCCATGAGCCTGGGCGACAGAGCGAGACCCCAGTTCAAGAAAGAAAAGAAAAGAAAGGAAAAGAAACAACATGCTCCACTGACCAGAGCAGGGCTGTGGCCACTGTGGGGAGTGTCCTGCCTTTTGACTCCTGGCCAACTGAAGCAAACGTGGCCTGTGGACTGCTATATTTTTATTCAGAAAAGCACTGACAATTAGACAGCAAAAGCCTGCAATTTTCTGAATGTTTATAATCTAAGTGGGTGTGGCCAGGGTACAGCCAGAGAGAAACTTCACATTTCACTTGAAAATGGACCAGCCAAGGGCAAAGGCACAGGGGCTGGCTGGCATTCTCTAAAATAGAATCATTTTCCCAATGCCCAGTGTTTACATCCTGTTTCGTGATTGTGGAGGTCAATTCATAATGCCTGGAGGCAAGGCAAGGAGTTTGTGTTTGCCACCGTGGCGGGGCTTCCAGGGAGGAAAGTCGTGGAGTGGATCCAAGTCCCTGGTGATGCTCACGTGACTTCTGGGAACTGCTCATACCCAATGGAGGCTGTCAGCATCTTGTGAGTGAACGTCCTTTTGCCGGGCTCGAGATACACAGCAAGTTCACCAATGACTTTGTTACTCTGTTATTCACCTACACACATACACACACACACACATACACACACACACACACACACACGGATTTATTAAGAGTCTGTTACTACGGGCCAGAGACAAAGCTAAATTCCACTGAAGACAACCATAAGGGCCGTTCAAATCCGCCTCATGGCGGCAGACAGCAGGGTATAGCACCAAGCCTGGTCTGGCCCCGGAAAGAACATTGCATGAGGGATAGAGAGAGCCAGACTGAACCCAAAAGGGCAGGTGCGGAGATGTGGTGTGACTGTCCCAAGAGCTCGTAATGCCAGGATCCCACATGAGCAGCACATGTCCTTGGTGGCAGTCCCTGGATTCATAAAGCAAGGTTTCACAGGCAAAGGTCCCCTGAGTTCAGCCGTGATCCTGTGCCTTCACAACCACTGGGAGAGAGGGTGGTGTCTGCCAGGTTCCCAAGAGAAATCTCCCTCTACCGAGACGCCATGGTGGGTACGAGGCCCTCCTCCTCTGCCCTGTTCCCTCTTCATGCCCCACTGACATGAGGCCTTGGGGCCATGTGGCAGCTAAAGAAAATGGCATTATAGACCAAAAGAGAATTCCCACCCTTTTTATCATGATAATACTACAGGCAGGGCTCATCTGCCACTGATTGTACATGAAGCTGTAGGAAGAAGTATATATTTACACTATACATGGCTGGAACCCTTCCCCAACCACGCTAACAGCCTTTCCTGTGATGTGACACCCCTCCCTTTATCTGATATAAAAGGCCCCATTCGGGGAGCCAGCCAAAAACTCTTTCTCCTGAGCTGACTCCCTTGTACAAGTCCTCCATAAAAGCTTAGTCTGGAGGAAAAAAAGTAAGAAAGAAAATTACATTATAGGAGAGAGAAGTTGAAACTTTACATAACCATCTCTTCCTGTTTAAGAAAGTAACTTCCTCCCGGGATGACACAGTTCCCGCCTCACTCCATCGTCTGGACCCAACCTCCTCTCTGCAAGAGTAAATCCAACCTCCAACTGTGGTTGGGCATTGTCTAACCCCGCTTTGGGGCAGTCCCCCCACCAGGCTTGCTCCATCCAGGAGGTCGACCCTCCCCCTCAGCCAGGCAGGCCTGAGTGACTCAGTTCATAATTACACACTCCGGAGGCTCCCACTGGATGGCAAGGCGGGTAGGTGTCTCAGATTTAGTGTATAAAAGTACAAAGACACCCAGGTCAGGTGGAGTTTTAGATAAACAATGCATAGCTCTTAGCATACGCATAGCCTATGCAATGTTTGGGACACATTTATATTTAGAAATTCCTTGTTTCCTATCCATGATTCAAACTGAATGGGGTTCCCTGCATTTTATCTGGCAGTGATAACCAGTCACTTCTGGCACCCCCCAGACACCACCAAGTGGATCACGGGGGGTGAGGTGCTTCCATTCCAGACCCTTCAGAGGAGGCTTTCTCTGGTTGTCAGGTGGTTGCTTCTCTGTCTCCCTCCTTCCCTCCAGGACGGTATGATCTCCTGGCCTACATAAAGGAGAAGGGAAAAAAATTACAAACAGTAAACAAAGTTATGAGAGGCCTTTGCTCTGGACTGAGCTGCTGCACCAGGCCTGGATGGACCACACCAAAATGGAGTTACCTGGGCTAAAGGTGACATAATCAAAATGGAGCCTGGAGGAAGCAGGTAGACCCCAACACAGACCAGTTGTCCTTTTCTCCTGACATCAGGAGTTTCCAGTATATAAGGACATTTCCTCTGCTCTAACCCTTACAAAACAGCAACCAGAAGTTACCTGTTTTTTTCTTATTCTTCTGCTTCCTTGATCCTGCCTTATGAAACCCAGTGTTCTACTTCCCAGTGGGATCTGAGACCAAGTACGTCCACTTATGGTGAAGATGATGCTTGCACTTTCGGTTGAATGGAGAGGTTGCCCCAAAGTGGGGAGCTGTTAAGTTTCACCTAGCACCGCCACCTTGCAGACGTGAAGCTTGGCCTGGAGATTGCTCTGTACACAGAGAGCTGTAACCCATGGATGTGCAAGTGGACTGTGTCACTGACTTTCGCACCAGTCATGGAGTGTCGACCAATCAGGACGGCCAACCATCCCAGTTGCCTTCCTGTAGGGCGGACACTGAGCTGCAGCCTGTCCAGACATTCCTGTGCCTCACTGCCACTTCCTGCCGGCCACTTTCCTTCTGTCCCTAAATCCTCTCAACCCCGAGGCAGTGCTGGAGTCTCTTGAAACCTATTCTGGTTCTGGGGGTTGCCGGAGAACCGTTCTTTGCTCAGTTAAACTCTGATCAATTTCATTTGTCTTAAGTTTTTCTTTTAACACAAACTACCCCAACCCGTGCCTTTCAGCCTCTCCAGCAGAAGAGTCAGGGTTGCTCATGGCTTCTTCGAGAAGCCTTGACCTCCTGGTCCCCCTTCCTGTCCCCTCTCTTACTTATTCCCAACTGTGTTCTTCAGGCCTGCAAGGGACTGAATATGTGCATCCCCCCAAAATGCGCATGTTGAAATCCCAGCCCGGTGTGATGGTGGTAGGAGGTAGGGCCATTTGGGTGATTAGGCTACCGGGGTGGCACACCATGAATGGGATTAGTGCCCTTTCAGCAGAGACCCAGAGAGCTGACTTTCCACCATGTGAGGATACAACCAAGTTGGCAGTGGACAAGCCCTCACCCGACCCAATCATGCTGGACTCCTGAAGTTGGACATCTAGCTTCTAGACTGTGAGAAATAAATGCCTGTTGCATCAAAGCCACATGGTCCATGATACTTGTTAGAGTAGCCCGAGTGGCTCCCTTGCTCCCCAGGATTCTTGGGAAGGTGAGCTGTGTATGTGTTTGTGAGTGAACACCGACCATGGACACCAGGCCAGGTTCTGGGATGTGTCATGCAAATTCTCACGGGTGCAAAGTGAGACTTTGGCATTGTCAGGTAAAAATGATAGGGGCCATTATTTCAGTCAAAGCTCCTCATCAGGCCCCAACAGACCTAAAAATCAAAATGGAGTCACCCACACTCAAGGTCCTCGTCACCAAACCAAAACTATGTTGTCATGGGACCCTCTGATGGAGGAGAAATGGTGAGTTTCCTGACAACCCAGTTGAAAATCTCCAATCACTGTGATGGTGAATTTCTCTCTACTCTCATCTTACATAATAAAGATTACCTGCTGTGGAATAGCCTGATGTTAACTAATGCATGGTCTTCCTACTGTTCTTCTTCCTGTCCCCACTTCACAAGAAAAGTCACTTTGAAAGGACTGATACCCACTTTGCTACAAGATCTAACAATTAAATTCACGAACTTGCCACTGTGGGCTTACAGTGGCAGCCTGGTACAGGCAACTCAGTGAGATTTCATAACCTTGGTATATCAGTGCCTCACTACTGTGTTCATGTTGACATGTGGCAGTGTCTCACTGAGTGGGGTTCATTATTGTTGCTGCATGTTTTTGTGTGCCATGGGAAGAATGTCAGAGCTTGAATTAGAGCAATGAACAAACATTACATTTCTTGTTAAACTTGGCAAGAGTGGCAGTGAAATCAGGGGCATGTTAGTCCAAGTTTATGAAGATAATTCCATGAAGAAAATGACAGTGTACAGATGTATTAAATGTGTTTCTGAGGGGAGAAAGCATAATTGATGAAGAGAGGTCAGGGCGGTCAGTAACTAGTAGAACTGATGAAAACATTACAAAAATTTATCAAATTGTTCATCAAAATCATCAGCTGGCTATGAGAAGCATAGAAGGCCAAATAAATATCAATAGAGATACAGGAAAATCTTAACTGAAAATCTTGGCATGAGAAAAGTGTGTGCAGAAATGGTCCTGAAGGAACTCTTGCATCAAGACAAGGCACCAGCTCACACAGCACTCTCTGTGAGGGAGTTTTTAGCCAGGAAACAAGTAACTGTATTGGAACACCCTCCCTACTCACCTGATCTGCCCCCCAGTGACTTTTTTCTAATATTGAAGGGAAGGCATTTTGATGACATTCAGGACATCGAGGCTAATACAATGACAGTTCTGATGTTGTTTTCTTTCCAGAAAAGAAAAATTGTTTTGATGGGTGGACTAGGTGCTGACACTGGTGTGGTGCATAGCTTCCCAAGGGGAGTACTTCAAAAGTGACCATAGTGATATTCAGCAACGAGCTGTATAGCACTTTTTCTAGGATGAGTTCGCAAACTTAATTGTTGGACCTGTAAGGCCAACCCCACCTGCTCAGTTCATCAGGAGACTAACTCTGTGTTGTGAAATAAGCTGTTGCCTGGTTCCAGAATTGCAAATAAAGTCCATTGAGACCTCTGAACTAAAGTTGCTATTCTGTTGTCTTTTGATGGTATTAACTAGCCAGGGGAACATGGACAAATTATTTAACCTGTCTCTGCATTCGTTTTCTCATCAGAATGGGGAGGGAGCCTGGTATTATCTACCTCTCAGAGTTGTGGGGATTAAAAGATGCAACACTCAAAGAACACTCCGCAGTGCACCCAGCACTCCGTAGGCACTTACTCAATGTTAACCGTTAGTACGTTTTTAAAGTGTTTATGATTGCTGAACTGGGAGGGCTCTTGGGCACATCTGGGAATGAATTTCAGGGTCTTCCAGCCCTCCTGGTTGCTCTCAGAATCGAGCCTGGATTGCACAGACTCTCCCATCTTCTCTTCCTGGACATTTTTTTCTACCATTTATCAGATGATGAGTGAATAGAAATCAGAAATGCAGTCCTCATGCTAAAACAAAACTCAGTTTTGTTTTGTTTTGTTTTTTGAGGTTCCTTCTGTCATCCAGGTTGGAGTGCAGTGGCACGATCACGGCTCACCGCTGCCTTGACCTCCCAGGCCCAGGTGATCCTCCTTCCTCGCCCCCTGGAGTAGCTCGGGCTACAGGTGTGCGTCACCACACCCAGCTAACGCTTCTGATTCTTTGTAGAGATGCACTCTCGCTGTGATGCTAGGCTGGTCTTGAACTGCTAGCCTCAAGTAATCCTCCTACCTCAGCTTCCCACAGTGCTAGGATGACAGGCGTGAGTCACCATGCCCGGCCTCCAAACTCAAATTAATCTCCATTTTTGTTTCCTCATCAAATCCTGCGGTGAGAAGGACAAGCAGGATTTGAGAGTTGTGATTACAGGGAGGGAGTGTGGCAGGAAATGGGCACTAGGGGTAAGGGAGGGGAGGAGCAGAATGGTTTCCCGGGCTTCCCAAGACACATGCTGTCTCCACGTGCCCCAAGTTGTGCAGTGAGCACCAAGGGGTGTCAGAGGAGTTGTAGCTGCTCTCTGTTGTTGATACTCGAGATGATATTTAAACACTGGCTGCAGTGCCCACGCAAAGGTTCCACAGATGACATCAACTGCCAAAACTTCCACCTTCATTTATGGGAAATTTCACAAGATGTTTCTTCTGTGCCCGCACGTCTGAACACACCTCTGTTTCGAGTCCAGAAAATGATCTGTCTTCTATGACTAAGAGGCCCCAACACATAATATTAAAATTCAATCAGGGTGTCACACATTACTCCACAATCCAGACGGATCCAGAGACCAGAGTGGCTTTTGGGGCTGTTTCGTTCAGGACAACGCAAGGGGAATTTGAGTCAGGTACCAAGTTGCCGATCTAAAGAGGTTTTTCATGCCTGCCAGAGTCTGCAAACCACTAAGTGGTTCCTAAAAGTCTTACTAAAGACTAATCCAAAAAGCAAAACACTACAAAATGTGCATGGTAAGTTTTTAATATTGCCTGGCACAGCAGTTAAAGCATTAACTATAACTATAACCCGGAAGGAGACTTCCTGGGTTCAGATCCTGGCTCTACCACCTGATATCTGTGTGAACTTGGACAAGTTGCCTGACCTTGCTGCGCTGGTTTCTTTATCTGTCAAATGGGAATGATATTTGCTACCTGCCAGGGTCGTAAAAGGAATACAAAAGTAATTGTTGTAAAGCCCTTAACTCATAGCACCTGGCTCATAGTAACGCCTCAGTTAGTGTGAGCTGTGGATATGATTTTAATTTTTAAGTGTATGGCCAGGAGCAGTAGCTCATGCCTGTCATCCCAGTGCTTTGGGAGGCCAAGGCAGAAGGATCGCTTGAGCCTGGGGGTCAGAGACCCACCTGGGTGACACAGCGAGACTATAGGCTCCAGAGTTCTGGGTTTGCTCACAACTTAATCTCAGCCTCCAATACGAGGCCTCTCTCATGGTAGTTGCTCAGTAAAAGTGAGTAAGTCATTTTCATTCTCAAAACAGTAATTTGTACAGAATGGAGCCTAAGACTACTGAATAATGAGAAAGAAAATAAACATTTTATTTGAGGCCTGTGATCCCCTTTAAAGTATCAGGCCCAGGGGGCATGAAAATGTGACAGCAATCACGTCTCACTCCCCCTTGAGCTATGTCATCTGCCTGCTATGTGGACTCCAGAGCCCACCAAGGAGTCGTAAATTACCCTGGCAATGCCTATGCTAGACCCCAACTCACACCCTATCATTCAACAGTACAGAGCCAATCAGCAGGCAGCATCATTTCTGTGAACCAACTGGGACCTTGAACAATGACTTTATAATCAACCCCTCTCCTGATTCGCCCTGTTTCCCTTAAAAACTTGAGTCTCCCTTTGTTTTTCTGGGTACTTCCAAGCATTTCCGGACTGAGTCCTCAGCCTCAGCCCAAATCAACTCTCTGTCAACTTTGTCGCAGTTTATTTCTTCAGGTTGACAATAGCCTCAGGCCAACAGACACCAGTACATTTTAAAGGGGCGCTTGGAAATAAATAACATGTCTAGTCTCACTTCAGAGCAATTTAACTTTTAAATCTCTGTGTTTGAATGGAAGTCAGAGATCTTCTTGGGAAATTTCAGACACTCAGTACTCCGAGTTCCCCTCCTTCTTAGATGAAAAGCCAGTCCTGACAACATTCTGCACTTTCTTCATTGTTAGACTGATGAGTGATTTTCAGGTTGAAAGTCAAAGAAGCAATTAAAGTAGTGAATTCTGCTGTGACCAGATAGCTGGTTACAACAAGGACCGGCTTCCCAAGTGAGGCTGTGATTTTGGAAAGGACATGACTCTCCCCAAAGGAGGAATGTGTTCCAAGCCCGTGCTGAGCCTTCTAGTTCTTTCCAGGAGGCCAGGAGAGCTAGTTCGTAGAGGTTTATTTTTCTTCTCTGTCGAGGCAAGTCAGCATTTTTGAAGCATACAGCATTCCCCTGCTAAGCACCTCTGGGTAGTGGAAAGCGCCACTCCGGGCGTAGCAGCTCTTGTTTTTAATTAAAATGAAAGCTTAAAAAAATGAAAATATGGCAAGGACAACAGGATGGTGAGAAAAAAAATCAGGCCAGACAGGATTTTTAAAAAGCGACCTTTAGTTTTGAAAGCGCTAAATCTGTCTGCAACAACCACTCTGAATCGCGGTGTGGGTCTGCCTGATGGCATTCAGACGCTTGGATTTCTCTTGGCTTTCACATTTTGTAAATAAACTCTGGAGGAAGAATGATTTTGTAGGCATTTCTCTAGTATGAAGAGAGGGAACGCTGCAGAAAACTGCTAGAAGCAAATCCTAACGGGAGGGCGGGGGCAGGGACACATAGATTTATGGTCGGTTGGTAAGAAATGCAAAATAAGCAAAAACACAATGAGTTTGCTTTGGAAACGTTCCCAGAACAGAGCACCCCTGCCAGGTAGCAGGCCAATGGAACCAAAGAGCTCTACTGACATCTAGTGCACAGAAACATATGGGGTTTCTGGGAAATGAGATCCTCGGCTCTCCACCATGAAATGCACTCAAAAGTCGTTTGTTGCCTGAGCCCAGAGGTTCGAGACCAGCCTAGGCAACTTGGCAAGACCTCATCTCTACAGTAAATAAATAAATAATTAACTGGGCATGATGGCACACACCTGTGGTTCCAGTTACTTGAAAGGCTGAGGCGGAAGGATCTCCTGAACCCAGCAGGTCAAGGCTGCGGTGGCTATGAGCATGCCACTGTGCTCCAGTCTGGGCTACAGAGTGAGACTTCTACTCAAAATAAATAAACAAACAAACAAAAGTAAATTGTGTGTGTGTGTGTGTGTGTGTCCTCAAGGTCCAGGGAGCCCACAGCAATGGTGTCCTTTCATGATGGGCTTTCTCCTATCACATCCCATCTGGTTGTCTCTATGGCAACCCTGCTAGCAAAGCAGAGAAGTGACTATCCATCTCATTTCACAGATGAGCAGACTGAGGCTTGGGGAGCGCAGCCTGGTGATTTTCCCATGATGATGCATCTGGGAGGGCAGAACCAGGACAAAAGCAAGGTCTCTTTGGTCCCAGACTTGCTCTCCTGGGACTCTCCTCCTCCCTGCAGAAGACTCTTCCAGGGGCATTCTGAAGTCCTGGAAGAATGGGAGGAGGGAGGGGCGGTTGTATCTCAGCCCCGTGGAAATCAGGGTTGTGCATTCTCTCTGAATGTGTGCTGCCCTTGCCCCTAAACTGCAAATTAGGATCTGGCTCCCTAGCAAAGGTAGCCACTGGAAGTGAATACAAAAGGGAAAAGTTCCAGCTAGGGAAGCACTCTGGAGTTCCTCATGTGCATGCCCTTTTTTCCCAAATAAATCAAAGGTTTTTTTTATTTATTTATTTTTTATTTTTTTGAGTTGGAGTCTCACTGTCGCCCAGACTGGAGTGCAGTGGCCGGACCACGCCCGGCTGATTTTTTTTATTTATTGTAGAGATGAGGCCTCACCAAGTAGCCCAGGCGGGTCTCGAACCCGCAGGCTCAGGCAATCCACTCACCTCAGCCTTCCAAAGACGAGGGATTACAGGCTGAGCCACCAAGCCCGGCTAAATCAAAGGTTTAAACTAAATCAATAAATCAAATCACACACACAGCACATATACAACACACACACACACACACACACACACACACAGGTACATACATATACCCAGAAACAGGAGATTAGATGGATAGCTGCATAGATAGGTAGATAGATGACAGGCGATAGATAGATGATAGATGGATGGATGACTGATTGATAGATAGCTGATTGATAGATGATGAATAGAAAGACAGATCTCAGCAGACAAGCATCTAAAAGATTGTCTTGGAATTTCCCCTGGCAGCAGGCCACCAACCATCTGATTTTAAGTTTGTCTGTTTAACAGCAAAAACCAAAAGTAAACAAAAAGCTGGAGGTCAAAGAAATCTAAGTAAGTAGTGAAGAAATTACAAGAAGAATAACTGCATGGAGACAGTCATCATTTTGCCTGTTTGTTCATCTTTTAGAGACGGGGTCTCCCTGTGCTGCCCAGGCTGGTCAGGGACACCCAAGCAAATTGAAACAACAGCCAAAGAAAAAATCAGTCTGCTGGACTGATCCACTATGACCACATTATGAGGCCTTAGAGCAGCACCGCCCCCCCCCCCACCTCCCGGTCCCCCACCCCGCCATCTCCCACCTTCACTGAGTTCTTGGTCCTTCTTTAAAGGACCGCCTCAGACCAGCTGGTGCCACTGGCCATGCCCTGGGGTAGGCAGCCCTTACCTGACTCACCTTACTTCCGGGACTAAGAGTAAGAAGCCTGTTCCCCTATCATGGGCAGGGCCACTCAGAGGTGTAACTCACCCTCCAGAGCCTGCCCTATGGGATGAGACCCATATCTCTTCTGCGGGACTCTCTTACCCTCACTCCAGGCTTGCCTTCCTACTCCCCCTTCTGCGTCTCACCCCCTACCAGGAGCACCCCCTTAATAGATTACTTGCACACAATCCCTTATCTGCGAATTCTGTCGACTCCAGCCTAAGACGATCAGCCCCCTTGGCATCTCAATGTCCTGTGAACATCAATGTGTGAAGATGATCCTATGACCCACCCCACAGGGCCATGATGATTCAATGAGCTAGCCCATATGACAAGCTTGGAACAACCCTTAGCAATCATCACACACACGGTGGCTGAACTCCCACTCTTGTGACCGGCACGAACTCAAGCAGAGCCATCCTGTTTCCCAGTCATGCTCTAGCTTCTGGGGAGAGACCTACTGACAAGGACTCTGGAGATGTGGATCTATGAGCGCTCAACACGCTTCATGTTCTCCAAGGTCATTCCCACAGGACACACCTGTAGCATGATGCAGGACCCCAACAACAAGCTCAGCTGACAAGGCAAGTATGTTTACAAGTGGCAAAATCACTAGGCCATGGCAGAGACACCTCGGCCCCCTCAGACATCCCAATGAAGCCTCTGATGGACTCCGCTGAGGCCCATCTGTCAAAGGAATAGGCCTGGGGAGCCCTAATGGTCCAGTCACGGCATCCATGCTGATGTGGCCTGGGCTTCCTGGTGCGTCTCTTTCTAGATTTCTTTGTTGTTGTCAACACTGCCGTCATCTTCCTAATCCCAGAAGATTAGAAGCTTTGAAGAGTTTATTTCCAACTTCATCCCCAAAACCAATCTATGGCCTATTGTTTTTTCACAAGGCTCGGAAAATTTTCCCACTTCTGAATTTCTAGTTTCTGAGTGTAATGTTTTACGTGTGGGGATTCCCGCTGCTGACTTGGTCAGGCACCTTCTCATCTCATCTGTCTTCAAATCGCTGTCACTATTACCTTTAGAATCCTTGCACACTTTTCAACATTTTTACTTCTCTGTAGCCAAGAGCATTGTTTTTTTGGGGGGGTTGGAGTCTCACTCTGTCACCCAGACTGGAGTGCAGTGGCCACTCCCGGCCACCGCAGCCTCGACCTGCTGGGCTCCGGATCCTTCCGCCTCAGCCTTCCGAGTAGCCGGAATTACAGGCACACGCTACCATGCCCGGCTGATTTTTTGATTTATTGTAGAGATGAGGTCTCGCTTGCCCAGGCGGGTCTCGAACCCACGGGCTCAAGTAATCCACTCACCTCAGCCTCCCAAAGGCGCGGGATTACAGGCTGAGCCACCGAGCCCGGCAACACTGGATTTTTTAATACTGATTCTCTAAGAAACTGGAGTGAGAAAATGAGATAGTATTCTTTCTGCAGGGTACCCTCAAGTGTCAGATTTACAGAGCATGATCAGAAGTTTAACATTCTTAATATGCTTTTGAAGAGTGAGTTTTCCTTTCTTAAAAGACAACTTTAAGAAAGCACTTGAAGTAACTATTAAAACTAATCATTGCCTTTCTTTTACACTCTTTCCATCTCCTTTAGTCATCAAGCCTGAATGGGTTTAAAGCTACCAAATTATTGACTCCCCACCTCTAGGCTGGACTCATGGGCAGCCTCACAATTGATTCTACTCCTTTGAGATAGTTCTGGGCAAGGTACATGTGAATCGCACCTCTCAGGGATCAGACTTCTCCTTGTGAGGTGGCTGAGTAAGCAAGAATCCATGGACCCAGGTAGAGAAACTATCTCCACCTCTCTGCCAGGCATACAGAAATAGAGGGACCCATTCTGCTGATGTCAAGGGCATCTGTGGAGTGAGGAAAAGGGAAAAACAGACCAATAGCCCAAATTGCAAATGATGCCCTTGTTAGTGGAAAACTATAAAAGTATAGAAGAGAAGTATTATCTATTACCTAAAGGATGTCATTATCCTGACATGACCAAACATAAACACGGTGTTGTTCTCAACAATTCTTTCTCCGGGCTCCCCCTTCCCCTTGGTCCCTCCGCTGTACTCTAACCTCTTCCTTTCAGCCACTGGCTCCAGCTCATGGTGAATCAGCCACGCAACTTTCCCTTGATGCTTGATATCAAGAAGATGAAAAGCATACAAGAACGCATTTGGTGATCTGGCTCAGAAAGACCCAGCAGTAAAAGTCCAAAAAGCAATGTCTTTGTAAATCTGACCACCTCCTCTAGCATTATTCCATGATGCAGAGTCACTTCATAGCTTCTGCATTTTACCAAAAAGACTCTTTGTTTTTGAGTAGGAAACAGGATAGAAGGTCTTAAGATAGGAGTGGGTGGGCATTTATCTCCAGAAGGCCAGTAAGGAAGAAGAAGGGAGAAAACTTCATCCTGCCACACTGATGATGGTAAGATTCCTCACATATTTTCAAAGCATTCTAAGAAAGTATGTTCGAGTATCTTTGGGAACCTGAACTTCAAAGAACAAACAAAAGAGGTGGAATCAAGAGAGTTTATAACTCTTCCTCTTCCACTCTTTGATTATAACATTTGCACTTTCACAGATATCAAATGAAGAATTTGCTATACACCTTAGGATACAGGTCAGAAAACTGAGACAAAAAGATGCTGACCACTTGAGTATCTGACTTTTAGTCCTGATTCTCAGGACTTACCCTTTGTCCTTTTTTGCCCTAGTCTAGAGTAAGGTTAACTATTTTCTCAGGGACAAGACACTGTAAGGTGTCCAGAGAATTTTGAACTAAAATAATATTTGAGCTCTGAAAATGAAAAATCTTCAACAATTTTGGGAGGTGGTTTATCCCTTTGTTCTGGAAAACTACTCCAATGAGCTTTTTAGTTATACAAAGCCCCACTACATAACTGATGATGCTTGAGATTTCAGCTCCAAGGAGTTAAAATTGTTTGAGGATGAAGCTACCAATGGTGATGTTGTAGTCAGAGCTGCTCTTCTAGAGACCAGGTTATACCAGGAGTGCCAAAAATATGTATACACATTTTAAGCCATGCTATCTGGTGCATTACTTTTAGTTCACCATAATCAGAGATATCTGGATGCTGGTGGTAACCACTGTGAGTGCCTCTTATAATTGCAGAAGTCAAACATAACTTGTATTTATCTTTTGTGATTGGTATGTATTGACTTTTACAATTTTTTCCCCTCCCGCCCCTGACTATTGCAATTTTAATAGAGTTTTTTTCCTTTCTTAAAATGTGTATACATTTTTTGGCACTCTCTACATTTGTGGAAAACATGCTAAGCTACAAAAATAGAAGAACAATGATCAGATAGATTTGTCAAGGTGTCTGTTAACCTCTTACCCTGGATCTCACGAGGGAATTGGTGAGAGTCAGAAGGTGATGAAACCATTTTAATTGTGTGCATAAACCCAAGTAGATCTGTCCTTGGGCCTGAAGGGCAAAGAAATTAAGAATTTTTGCATATTTATTTTGTAGTGGCCACTTTAACAGACTCTTGCTAATGCTAATAACTCTTCAGTTAAATTTGCAGTGTACAATCATATTTTCTTCATTTAAAGATAATGTTGCCTTGTTCTTTTGAAAAGTTGTACCTCTTCTTTCTATTTCCTACCTTATTACTTCAGCTGCAAAGCAGGTCTTTTTACATTTGGTTTGAATAATGAGAAGAATGTTCAGCTTTTGGAGTAGTTTCGAGAAATATGGATTTGAGGATTAAATGCTAAAGATAGAGAAACTGAAGAACTGTGGTAGCAATTTAGGTATAATACAATGATGCATAAAACAGGGTGATTGCTAAAAATATATATAGAAGGAGAAATAGGTAGAGATATGGCAAGAGGATTTCCTGACCTCAGGGGTTCGAGGCCAGCCTATGCAACCTGGTGAGACCTCGTCTCTACAATAAATCAAAAAATAAGCCAGGTGTGGTAGTGTGCGCCTGTGGTTCCAGCTACTTGGAAGGCTGAGGCAGAAGGATCACCTGAGCCCAGCAGGTTGAGGCTGCGGTGGTCATGAGCATGTCACTGCACTCCAGCCTGAGTGACAGAGTGAGACTCCAACTCAAAAAAAAAAAAAAAAATGATTAGATGGAGAAGATGGACAGGCAACAAAAAATAACTGCAAAATTTTAACATACACTGATTGACTAAAGATAATCCTCATTTAAAAATAATGTTGCCGTGTTGACAGTAGTAATATTGCCTGACAGTAACCACAATTCCTACGTTTTTATACACACCAAAATGTATTACGATATAGATATCTGAAAGGAGAATTTTAAAAAGTCAATTTAATGACTTCTTCGTTTATAAACAGTGTGAAGTTTGCAGAACAAGAGAAACCAGCACATTTTAAACATTCTGCCATATCTCCATGATGTCATGGAATCTTGCTACTACAAGAGTATGGCATAAAAATGACATTCATATAAGGTTTTCACACTATATGTAGCAACTACAAATATGTTGTGTGTAGAAATGATTCCTCAGAGATCTCTGATACTAAAAATTCCTAAACCTAAGTGCACTGTACGAAATCTTTTCTATGACCTCAGTTGATCATCACAAGCCTTCTTTTATTCTCTTGCAAATTCTACTCCACCAAATCTCTCTACCAGTGCCCTTCGCAGACATCTTGTTCTACATCATTCCCTTTTCCATTCTTGTGCATAAGGCGAAATCTCATTTAACCTTCAAAATCAATCTTTTGCCCTTCCTTTGAAGCAAGAGGGGCTAAAGGGCAGAGGAGAAGAAATTGAGGGTGCAGACAGCAAGTTTCTAGAGACCGGAAAGATCTCGTTGCCTTTCCTGGGCAAGTGGGTAGGCCAGAGGATTAGGGGTGTGCCCATAGTTCCATTCTACGCCTGTTTGGGCAATGACGAAAAGTCACTAAGTTGGAACTCAAAGTAGAAGAAACCATATTGCTGATGATACATGAGCATCTGCCTTGTTTCCATCCCCCAAAACAAAATAAAATGTGTTCTTTGTGCCCTTTCCCTTACCCTCCTCTACCCACCAATCTTTCCCACCCCTAGCCAAATTCATTTTTCTTATTTAAAGGAGGAAAAAACAGTGGTTTTTATTGCTTGTAAAGGCAAACCACAATGAAAGACGCACTTCATTTTTCTCTAGTCTCAATTTTACGGATTATTCTCTTGGTCAAGAAGAAGTTTTAAAGAAAGCAAAAGAAAATTCTATGAAAAAAATGCAACGTAAAATAAGATCAATCACAAGTAATTATATTTCTAAAATTATACCTCTAAGGTTTTCAATATCACTTTTATCATGAAGAATGAAGTAATCCAAAAATTCAGTAACTGCTGTTTGTAGAATAGTTTATTCACTTTAATAAAGTGTAAGTGTTTTGAATAGATGCAGTTTTAGTCCCTTTATGTTGCATCTATTTAAACCCTCCTGAGTCTTCAATGTAAACGAGACTGGTGTTACAAGTACATTCCTCCTGCTTGTACCCCCTTGCTTTCTATTCTTATATTCCATTTACTTTTCTAACTATCCTGATGTTTTCAAGTGGTTTAAAATGTTTTCACAATATCTTGAGTTACGTAAGATATTTAAAGACCAGGCACAACATTCTTAGGGAGTACACAGCTAAAGAGGGTAAAAAAAAAAAATCAGGGAAATATGACAGAGAGAGGTGAGCAGCTAGTTCATTAAATTGGAGATTTTGTCTTTTGTGAAATGAGCACAGCATTTCTTCCTGGCTTTATGTCTGAGGTGTAGAGGCCTCATATACAACTTATAGAAGCTTCTTTGGTCTCAAATGTTCACTATACTAAAAAAGAGCAGAAGTCCCTGAAAATTAAGAGGACATTGTTATCACAAAGAGGCAATCCCTGTGATCTTGTTTACTAATTTTAATAGCTGCTAACTATCCTGCTGCTCTCAAGTGGCCAAGGGGATCATTAAGACAGTGGGGAGGGGAAGAGGGAGAAGATGTGGACAATGCAGATGGGAGAATAACAGTTGCATGCACCCTTGTAAGCAAGCAGAAGAGATATCATGTGAAAAATTAAAATCTGTCCTGAATAATCTTATCCCAGACTCTGTTCTAATTTTGGCAATGCTAGAACAAAGCACATGCTGCCTCTATTTCTATTTGCTTACCCCCATTCACTCTGACATCTGCAAAAATTGGATTATGAAATAATCTTCTCTGGCATAGATTTTGAGAAGTATTTTTTCCCTTTTTTTAGTTTCAGGACATTGGTCTTGGGTAACTTCTCAAAGACTGTGCTCCCAGATGTAGCAGTTGACGTGATGCACGTTGGGTGCCTTTACAGCGGTCCCATGTCCATTCTCACTGATCCTACTTTGCAGGGTTTCTCGATAAACTAAATTCCTCATGACAGGAATTTTGGCAAAGAACGACCCAGTCATTTATACGTCTGTTCAACAAACATTCATGGATAGTATTGCGATATTTTCAATATGAAAGCAGTGACTATTCAACTAACAGTGAACTTACTACCTTGAATGTACTGAAATCCCTTGACTCCCCCTTTTGGGAGGGTTGGCTCAAAGAAGAGGGTAAGAGAAGAAAAAGTCACACACAAGATCAATTCCATGACAGAAAATAAAAGTTTGCCATTCTTACTGGCCCTCAATTCTATTGCTGCTTGAGCAAAGTGTTTTGTTCATACATTCATTCATTTAAAAACTACTCATCACACACTGGGGCCATAGAGAAACTTTCTACAATTTAATAAAATACAGTAAAACTTCATTTATATAGATTCCACTGGTCCTTTAATAGAACTTTTACTGTCAAAAAAAAAAAAAGAATAGAAAATTTGCTAAGAGTCTGTTTTCCTTGTCCAGCTATGTAAAAGTCAAAATATCAACAAAAAGATTAGCCATATTGGCATGGCTTCCCAATAGAAGAAAACGCACACCTTTGTTATTTTGCAGATGAGGCAAAAATCTTTTTTTTTTAATCTAACCTCAGCTGCTCATCATAATTTCTATTCTCCTAATTCCCTTTATAGCTAAGGATTTGCACTAGCAAAGGTTCCTACTGAAGAAACTAATGCCCTCATTTAGGCCATAGCATTAATTCAGTCAGCATTATCAAGCAACTAATATATATATATGTATAAATCGCAATTTTTCCCCCCAGTGTTAACCTTGAAACAGAGAAGTAGACCTGCACACAAGCGAGATAAGAGCTATAATCCAAGTTTGTCTAAGGCACACACTACTGTGGCACACACAAAACAATGACATAATCAATTTTCTGTGGTTGAGAAAAAGGATAATGTAAGGTTTCAGAGATATATCTGATAATTTCCTTGTCAAGAACTTGAACTGACCTTAATAGCTTTATCAATTTTTCCTTTGCATTCACCCTGTTATCATACTAAATCAGATCATTACCAAACACTTAAACTATGTAATTTCTTAAGTGTTTTCCATGCTATCTTTCTTTCTTTCAGTCCATTCTGGACAGAACTGTAAGTTTACCTTCTTGTGTTACTTTTTATATATTGGAAAATATAGTGTATTTAAAAAGTAAATTAGAGAATGAGAGAGAGAGAGAGGAGATTCACTTCCCCAGGGTAGGGAAGGGGGCCAAAGCTGGAAAACATGGCCTGGTCATAGTTTAAAGAACCACATGGCCCAACCAGAGTTTAGTGAAGTAATGGCCATATGACTTATTAGATGTCTCCTCACTGAATAAAATATTCAGTGCTCCATACCCATTATACATAATTTGAATATAGAAATGAGGTTAAATGCCTGGACTTCAAGGTCATTACCACCAATCTAGTTCTTTCTTTTTATTACTGTGAGTTACATCATAATGCAGAAGATTGCGTTAAAAATAGAAATCCACTTAAAAAGTTACAAAACAATGTTTAACTATAAGTAAAATCAAGAGCTAATACAGCATTCTAAAAGATCCTCATGCCCATAGTTTAAATGTCCTTCATCATAAATTTTTTTCTCTTTATTAGAGATCATCGCAATACTGAGTTTGCTATGAGTCATAATCTTGAATCTTGCCTTTTTGTGTTGGACACTGTTGGTACCCTGTGTCACGACTCCCCAGTCCATCTCTAAGTGTATTCATAGCTTTGTTGGACAGTTACCTGTGAGCTGAGTTTACAATGACTTTGTTGCATCTGAAGTGTTTGGCTTGCATAGCTCAGCTTTTCTGCCTCAAGATCTTTCCAAGAGCACTCAGTCTATACATAAAGTATAGGAGGGGGAGTTAACACGATCGGGCACAACCCTCTAACAATGGCAGATGGGAGCCAATGGATAAATTCCCTAACCTCCTGTTTATCAGAGCTAATCCTGGCAGCATCTGTCCAGTCCTCAGAGGTCCTGGTATACTATAACCTGTTGCTTTTCACAATGACCTAGGAAATACACTTATTTTGACCTGTCTTCCTTCCCTTTTCGCTCTCCCTGCTTCCTCATAAGCTCCTCCCTCTCTTCCCATATAAACTAACTGCCAAAAACCTTTGATTCATGCCCTGCTTTCAGGGAACCCTAAACTAAGATATCTCTTTAAATAATTTTACCACTTACGAAGGCAGTCATGACCAACACATTTACACCATTTTGAACTTTATAAAAATGGAACCACACTATGTGAGTTCCATTGTGTCTCATTTCAATCAATATTATATTTTTGAAAATCATCAGGATATCACTGTTTAGATTATTCATTCCATGGCAGTACAGTAGGGCATTGGAAAATTGTTCTTTCAGGAATCCAACCATCCCAAGAAAATAACCTTAATTATTATATCAGGGCACTTGGGGCTTTGATCAGAAATTAGTTGCCAGTTCCAATTTCCATAAGGGTGTCTCCTGCATTTTCTAAGGTTCTCATAGTTTCAGGTGTTATATTTAGGTCTTTGATCCATTTAGAATTGATTTTTATGTATGGTGATAGGTAGGGATCTTGTTTTAGTCTTCT
>CAUYQG010046981.1:0-22967 GCA_963574415.1 Tarsius wallacei | reverse complement strand
CCCAGACTGGAGTGCAGTGGCCGCTCCCGGCCACCGCAGCCTCGACCTGCTGGGCTCTGGCGATCCTTCCGCCTCAGCCTTCCAAGTAGCTGGAACTACAGGCACGCGCTACCACGCCCGGCTAATTTTTTGATTTATTGTAAAGATGAGGTCTCACCAAGGTGCCCAGGAGGGTCTCAAACCCGCGGGCTCAGGCAATCCACTCACCTCAGCCTCCCAAAGGCGCGGTATTACAGGCTGAGCCACCGAGCCCGGCGCACAGGAGCATTTTAATTACAATCTCCGAAACACATTGATAAGAAGGAGAAAGACACCAAACTGCATTTTAGACTTTTATCTTTTTTTACAAACCACTCTAAAATAGTTATACATTATTCAGGTTAATGTTAAACTCAAATTTTAAAAGTACGATCAGATTTTGTAATAAAATAACCCACTGATCTTGTCCTACTCACTCTATGATGATTTATATGATGTGAGGGCTCATAGATAAATTCCAGTATTGCCCCCTGGTGGCAGTGTATCTTAACTGCAGGAACAGTTTTATAAAAACTGGTTATACTTTGAAAGATGAAACATGAGGTGATAAATACCATGACATAAAGAAATACAGACCTGACATCTATGGTGTGAGAGATATGATCAACTACTTACCACTACCCATTAAGAAAATTCACTATGAGCTCAGTGCTAAATTAGAAAATAAAATTATTCCCTAGAAAATTTGGTTTCATTAATAATGCTAATTCAAATTACTCAAATCAAATTATCAAATACCATTGGAAAAAAGAAACATATGGTATAATTAGGGACTGTTAACATATGACATTTTACTGTAGAAAGACAATAACAGTCTCCTCAGTGTGGCATCAATGTGGGCTGGAAAATATACCACCTTGAATTCTCTAAAGTTGGTTTAAGGAAGTGACTGATTTATTGTTCCCCCAGTAACCCCTGAGTCTTTCCATCCTGGGAATTTTGGTCATGCAAAATATCTGGAGGACTTCATGCCAAGTGTCTGACCCAACTCTATTTTGCATCTTTCAATATCAAATTTAAATCCAACCTTCTTCGTATTTTCCTTTCCCACTCAGAACTAAAGCAGTTTCTCAATCTACAATTGCAAAGACATGGAATCAATCTAAATGTCCATCAACTGATCAGTGGATAATGAAAATGTGAGGGATACACACATACACATGCAATGGAATACTATTCAGCTATTTTTTTTAAAAGAATTAATAATGTCTTCTGCAGCAACTAGGATGAAGTTGAAGACCAGTAACCTAAGTGAACTAATGCAGAAACAAAACAAAACAAAAAAATACCACATGTTCTCACTTATAAGTGGGAGTAAAACTAAGGACCTGCAAAGACATAGAGAATCCTGTAGTGGACATTGGATACTCAGGAGGAGGATGGGGTGAGAAAGGGATAGGGATGAAAAATCACCTATTGGGTACAATGTGCATATGTGAGGATGGTTGGTACATGTAAAGCCCAGACCTTTTTTCACTGTACAATGCAGCCGTGTGACCAAAAGCTATCTGTACTCCCCAAAGCTATTGAAATAAAAAGACAAAAAAAAAGGGATTTTTCCTTCTAATTATTAGATTGGCAAAAATTAAAATGATGACCCTGTCTACTAGAGACACCCACTAATGTGTATATAATATTACATCGTGTACTTTCTTTGTCCTATCTGTCAGGAGCTATGATTACCTTGCTGAGTTGTATGTTTGTTTGTTCGTTTACCATGTGTCCCTCTCAGTGGAATGAAAGCCTCATGAGGACAAGGGTCTTGCCTATTCTGCTCACTACTGCATGCCTATCTCCTTACACACATTCTGACACATAGTAAATGCTCAATAAATATTTTCCAAATGAATTAACATTTGCTATTAATGAAGATATTACGTCAAACCCTTAAACATTCCAGTGAGGATGCACAAATTATTTAGAAGACAACTTTTTGTATTTTTTGAGTTGGAGTCTCACTCTGTCACCTAGGCTGGAGTGCAGTGGCATGCTCACAGCCTGCAGCCACAACTTGCTGGACTCAAGCAATCCTTCCGCCTCAGCCTTCCAAGTAGCTGGAACTATAGTCACGTGCCACCATGCCCGGCTAACTTTTTTTTTGTAAAAACAAGGTCTTAGCCGGGCTCGGTGGCTCAGCCTGTAATCTCGCGCCTTGGGAGGCTGAGGTGAGTGGATTGCCTGAGCCTACAAGTTCGAGACCCGCCTGGACAACTTGGTGAGACCTCATCTCTACAATGAAACAAAAAATTAGCCAGGTGTGGTAGCACACACCTGTAGTTCCAGCTACTTGGAAGGCTGAGGCGGAAGGATCGCCAGAGCCCAGCAGATCGAGGTTGCAGTGGCTGGGAGTGGCCACTGCACTCCAGTCTGGGTGACAGAGTGAGACTCCAACTCAAAAAAAAAAAAAAAAAGAAATGAGGTCTTGCCAAGTTGCCCAGGCCGATCTCGAACCTCTGGGCTCAGGTAATCCTCTCGCCTCTGCCTCCCAAAGTCCTGGGATTACAGGCATGAGACAACTTAGAAATATGAATCAAACTTAATTGTGCAAATATAACCGTGAAATATTAGAAATAACCTAAGAGTTTGTCAACAGAATGGAAATAAATTATGTGTATCATATGTAATACGTTATACAGCAATAAAAAAATGCTGATGTTTATCTATATTTACTGACACAAAAAAAGGTCCTTGACATATATTTAAAATTAAAAAAAACAGAATTCACAACAGCATGTATGATGGCTAATTTTATGTGTCAATTAGACACATAAAATCTGGGGTGCCCAGATATTTGTCAAACGTTATTGTGGGTGTTTCTATGAGGATGCTTCTGGATGTGATTAACATTTAAATTGATAGACTGAGTAAAGCAGATTACTCTCCCCACTGTAGGTGAGCCTCGCACAATCATTTGAGAACTTGAAAAGAACAAAAAGCCTGACCCTTTCCCAAATAAGAGAACATTCTTCTTGCCTGACTGCCTTTGAACTGCGACATTGACATCTTCCTGCCTTTGGACTTAAACTGAAACATTGGCTCTTCCTGGACCTCAAGCCTGCCAGCTTTGAGGGGTGGAACTATCCCATCAGCCTTGTTGGTTCTCAGGCTGTCAGATTTGGGCTGCAGTTAAACTACCAGCTCTCCTGAATCTCCAGCTTGCCAACTCACCCTGCAGATGTTGAAACTTGCCAAGTTCCATAATCAGACAAGTCAGTTCCTTGTAATAAATCTCTTTCTGTATATATATTGACATCCTATTGTTTCTGTTTCTCTGGAGAGCTCTAAGTAATATAGCTTGCATAGTAGAATATCATTGTGTTAAAATATTACAACTATGTAGGTGAGTTTGTGGAGGACTGATTGTAGCAACGTTCCCTGTTTGTTTATGCCTCCCTGTTTCCATGCCCTGCAATAGTCTCTTTCGTGCTGACTTTAGGCTTACCTGTGCAACTTCCTTTTTACCACTGAGACAGCAGCAGATGTAAGGTAAGCAATGCCTTGAAAATAGCTTGCACATTTGAGGTTGACCTCTTGCTACTCTAAAAACCTGAGACCTCCATGTGAACCAGCCTAGGTGGCCTGCTGGAGCAAGAGAAACCACTGAAGAAAGGCTCCAGATATTCTACCTGTGCTTGTCAAGGCCAATCCACCAGCTGACTGCCTACACAAGAGCAAGACCAGCTGAAATCACCTGAGACTGGCCTATACCAGAACCTCCCAGCTGAACCCAGTCCAGATTGCCAACCTTAGGAATCATGAACTAAATAAATGGTTAGTATTTCAAGCTGCTAAGTTTTGGGGTAGTTTGTTATGAAGCGTTACTAACTGATACATTACTCTAGAATAAAAAGAGCCTAGAAGGCTATGTCCTAAATTGTTATAGTGGCTACCTCTATGTAGAGATTATAGATGACTTTGGTTTATTCTTTTACTCATCACTGCACACTGCTTATAATGAGCACATACTGTCTACAGACATAAAAATTAATAAAAACTCATTTTCATTTGAAACAATATTTTTTAAAGTAATAACTACCTTTTCAGATTTCCTGTAAGTAATTACTATTTGCATAGCAAATTCACCAATTGACCATGAAGTGTTTTGATCTAGAACTGATATTTAAGACTCCCATTGTGATTTGACTAGGGCAGTAGAAAATGCAATGATACTTTTTTTATTTTTGTATCATCTGTAGCTATTAAGCCTATGACTGGCATATAGCAGGAAGTCCTAAATGATATTATTTACTTAGATTTGGAGTCATGGTTTCATATTAACAAGAAAGGCAAAGTAAGGAATAGAATATCTGCAAGAATAGAAGAAGCCCTGGCTATGGCAGTGTCCCAGATAAACAAGTTACCTAAAAACCCAACACCAAAGTATTCGATGCCCACTTACATCAGTGTATTCCCTGTGGTAACAGCATAAATTCCCACGGTCCCATCACGATCCTCGGCTTCAATGTCCAATTTCAAACTCACCTTGGATTGATTTATAACATATATACATATACACATTCATACCACAGAATAGAACAAATCATGCAAGCTTAGAAGACAAATTAAAATTCCTGCTAGAGATTTAATTTGGAAAGAGAATAGTTTTTAAAGACAAATAAAGCAAATAACATGGGGAAAAAAATTACTTAAGTAAAAGGAATTCAGATGTGAAGGAGGTCATCCTCAGCTAACTGTCCAGAATTTTGTTTTTAAACAATACAGCCAAGAAGTCAAAAATTATTCACCCTCCACCAAGTGGATAAAGAATTGCAAATAAGGCAGGCATCATAGAGCTTTCTTTAATTTCCAAAAAGATTACATGTAAAGTTTTGAGAGAGATGACACGGTACAAATAATAAGTGATTTTAAAAAGGAAAAAAAAACAGGCAGATACTGGATTAGGAAACGGAAGCGAGCCTGCCTCTGCACTGAGTCCTTGGAGGAGCGCTGCTCGCATCATAAAGCTAAGAGGCTCTGACAAGGACTTGAACGTAGGGGCTCTAAAATCTACCGGCAGCACTAAAATGGGAGTTGGAAAGAAGAATGAGGAGCTGTGTGACCAGGTTTAAAGGAACTTGAATCATTTAGGTAATTGGGCCAGCAGATGGCAAATGCAGATCATTCTGGAAGACTATGGAATAATTAGTCTGAAAGAGAGAAGCTAATCTAGTAATAATGATCTCCCATTTATGTGGCATTATTTTTTACAAAGCACCTTTCACTAAGTGGTTCCCATAATACCTTCTGTGACAATCATGCATGGTATGTTAAGGTGTTTTCAACAATGAAAGAAGCACTCTCAAGGGAGCCGTGTCACCCGCACCACGTTGGCCCAGATAAGAAGAAGGCAATGCCCAAGGGAAAGATGGGAAACCCCAAGGCGATGCACCAAATAGAAACATCAGGTGAGAGAAGTAAACCAGCAGAATGTTTGCTTGAATTTGAATGATGACTCAAGAAGGATTAGAATGCTATTTCCGTGGGGAAAGATTAAAAATACGTGTATACCAGATTTAGAAGTTATCTCTAAATAAAGGCTGAAAGAATTTAGTTTTATCTCCCCAAAATGATTACAGCACCAAACGTCTTTTTTTAAAAACCAACTTCCAGTTGGCCAAATGAAACTTATCAAAGTTCTGTGGATAATTTCCAAGGTTAATAGGTACTATGGTGAGCAGTGATTCAAGGGAGAATGGAGAGAATTTTGGTTAACAGGCTGCACTTGCTTCCCTCCTTCAGAAGCAAGCCTCTCCCCTCTCTCCATCTTCTTGCCTCTCCTCCCTTTCTAGAATTCAGTCAAAGCAGAGTTTGTTGGATGTCATTGTGATAGGACATGATTAGACATTAGGACCATAAAGAACCAGCTCTGCGGTCCTGTTCTTAACTCTTCCATACAACTACCTCAAGTAAACAAGCATGGAGACTCTTGAACATTTTGAGAACTCGAATCTTCTATCCTCCTAAAGCACACTAATATCTATTACAAAACAAGTTTGGTTTGCAAGTCGAGAATGGATAGTTTGCTTACATGGGATGGCCAAGCAATCGGAAGTTCATAGAACAGAGAAGATGGGATTTGCCCTGCACAGCTTTGGGGGCACTTGAATTCCAAATTCCAAAAAGCTCAGCTGTTAAAAATGCAATATGTCTTGGCTTGGTAACCAAGGCAATAATTTATCTCAAGGACAGTAGGTGGGAGTGAGTTAATTGAGTCTACAAGTCAGAGCACTAAAAGAATGAGGAATGGGCTGGGCATGGTGGCTCAATTCTGTAATCCCAGTAATTTGGAAGGACGAGGTGAGGGGATTGCCTGAGCCCACGGGTTCCAGAACAGCCTGGGCAACTTGGTGAGATCTCATCTCTACAATAAATCAAAAATTAGCTGGGCATGGTAGCGCATGCCTATGGTTCTGGCTACTTGGAAGACTGAGGCGGGAGGATCACTTGAGCCCAGCAGGTCGACTGGGGTGGCCGTGAGCGTGCCACTACACTCCAGCCTGGGCAACAGAGCGAGACTCCAACTCAAAAAAATAAAACAAAATAAAATAAAATAAGGAAATATCTGGGTAAATGTAGAAAGGTGTGAGTGAGAGGGACTCTGATTCTTGCTCTTATCTACCCAGGGACCTTCTTATTGCTACAGGGCCATATCCTAGGCAGACCTCTCCCCACCTCCCAAGTGGAGTTATCCTGAAAAGACTAGTGTTAGTGAAGCATTAGTGCTAGACTGATAGCAATCTCAGTCTAAATATCATGAATTTTTGACCTTTATACTATCTATCCCTCCTGAATCCCTTCCTTAACAGGTATTACAGCAGTCAGTTCCAGGTATCATATTTCAAGGGAGACATTGACATTGGTGAGTCCACTGGAACCAGGTCATTGAAGAGTAATTTAAAGAATTGGGCGCTTTTTTTAAAATTGGAAAATGTTAAATGTTTTAAAGTATGATCGTGCCTAACAGAGAGTCAGCTGACTCTGTTTACATAACTCTGGAGCACCACACTGGCCAATAGAAATAGAATATGAAGCAGCTCATACTTAATTTTAAGTTTTCTGGGACCAACATTTTAAGAAGTAAAGAGAAACTATTGAAACTAATTTTAATAATGTACTTCAGTAACTCAATATATCCAGAATGTTACAATTTCAGCAAGTCCTCAATATTTTTAAAGTTACTGAGGTATTTCATATTCTTTCTTCTCATGTCTTTGAAATCCATTCTCATCAGCCACATTTCAGTCACTCAACAGCTACATGTGACCGGCGCCACCATATTGATTAAAGCTCCAGAAAGTGAATTATACTTTGATGTCCTGAAAGAAATTTCAGGGGGTCTGTCTTCAATGCCCTATGTGACTTGAAATTCTTCCTTCTCTAAATTGTTATAAACCATAAATATTTGCTGCTGATGATCTTTTTAATCAGAAATTTCCTCTTCACAGCACTTGGCTCTTTCCCTGTGTTTCTTTTTTCCCATCATAAACCACACCTTGCTGTCAGTGTGGAACAACCTATACCTCCTCCTCTGCCCTGTTCTCTTCCACTTCTCACTCACATTCTGAACAGGCACATAACCTCTGGGGTGTATCTTACAACCTCATTCCCACTACGAAACATCCATGGACTGAAACATGGTGGCACATTACTACAAATCACAGGCAGCTGGACATCACCACTCAACAGCTGCAAGCAAGTCATTCTAGACAGGGGACTTCTCGTAGACGTAGCACTTCAATAACACTTTAGTGCCCTTTGAGTTTCTCATCAGTCTTGTAGTTGTTGTTGTTGTTATTGTTTTAGCAAACACAGCTACATGATGTTGTGAAAAGTATGCCCTCTAAGTACTACCTATCTTTACCTAATTCCAGGATCCTAATGTTTTCTTGGTAAAAATTTTGTTCCAGCAAAGCCTCAGAGTACGTTACCCAAAGAGAAATCTAAAGGTGGTAAGATGAGCTGAGGTACCTAGCAAAAATCAGCATTTATAGTCTTGAGATTTGCAAACATTCAGTTTGTAGCCCCTTCCTAGGTACTTTTGTAGGAGGCAATTTTATAAGGTTTTATATTGTAACAAGAAGGTAATGAATGGGGCTCTTACCCCTCTCCTCCTCACCTGATGCCAAGAGATCCTGTGTAGCCTCTGGTTCTCACCAGCAGGATCCTCTTACTGTTCCCAGCACTAGGCAACGCCAGCAAGTAAAAGTTGCTAAGTGTTGCTTTTAGAAAGAAAATAAGATGCACACGGTAGGTCTCACAGCATGACTTAAGCAAAGTGCCAAGTGCAGTATTTTTAAAATATTCTCACCAGAGGGATAGAAGAGTGGGGGGAAAGTGTCAGAATAATCTGCAATCCAAAAGCTTTTTAACGGGGATTTTGACTGTAGTTTTCCTCTGCTGGTTTCGCTAATCTCTGCACACTCAGAAGGAACATGCACGTTAGCTGGTATGAGCCCTGCTGGCGGTCTCCGAGGAGGGGGGGTACTGAGGAGTGTAGATTCTTTTTAAAATGTTATTTAAGGTTCTCCTCAACTGTCCTCGCCACACATTGATCTTCTGTCACAGCTCTATGTCTGGAGGGCTGGTACTCTCCATTGATCCACAGAGAGCATTTTTAGTGCATCAAAGAGATACAGAAGGTGGGACTCAGAGGGAAAAGCAGGAACCAAGCTTTTAGTGCTGGACACGGCTCAGCAGTATAAAAGTCACATAAAATATTAAGCTGAACTTGAGATTTTTTTTAATGTTCTGAAATCTGTTGACATATGAGACTCAATGGGACACACAAAAGGGAAAGGATTAATACCTCTTCTAATGGAAAAAATTCCCCTGATGGAATGGAAGCAAGCCCTAGGACCTGATAAACTGTATCTCGCATTTATCTTTCCGTGAAGGACTTTGGGTTGTAAATCACAAGCATCTAGGCTGAAAAGCTCAATCAATCAAGATGCAATGGTAATGGGTCAAGGTCATGAGTCCATCTAAGGACAGATTGGTTAGCTTTACTCCATAGTCAAAGGCTGTGCCACAACCCCTGATGATAAAATTCGTGCTGTTCCCAGGAGCAAGGGGATGGCTGGCTTAACAGAGCCTATTACAGCAAAGGACAAAACTGCTACAGAGACAGAGCTGCCTACTCTCCAGGGGTCAGAATACCAAACACCCACAGAAACCCTACCTGTGCCACAAAGTCAGACTCAGGCTCACTGTTCTAGTCCACTTGGGCTGCCAAAACTGAATAATACAGACTGGGTGGTTTAAACAACAGAAATTTATTTTCTCATAGTTCTGGAGGCTGCAAGTCCCAGCTCAGGGTGCCTGGTTAAGGACTTCCTTCTTGGTTTGCAGAGAAGGCCTTTCCTCAGTGCGTATGAATGAAGAAAGAGAGAAAAGGATCTCTCTTCCTCTTCTTTTAAGGCCATCAATCCCATTAGATTAGGTTCCACCCTTACAGACTCATTTAACAGTTATTATCTCTTGAAAGCCCAAACTCCAAATAAAGTCCCATTGAGGGGTAGGCCTTCAGTACATGAATTTAAGAAAACACAGTTCAGTCCATAACACTGACCTTCCATACACAACCTTCATTCCCCTTCTTAATTAGACAGTTTCACTGGGAAAAAAAAAATGAAAGAAAGAGGCTATCTCATCTCCTTTGAGTGAGACAGTTTAGATACATTTTACCTAAACCTTTTTCTAGATACCAGCAGTGTTGAACATGCAAATGAGTAGTGAAAAGATAACCCACTGACATCCACGTAGACAACTAACTCATGAAGACTGTGAAGACAAAAAGCAAGCTCAAGGCAGATTCTCTTGCCCATGCCAACTCTTATGTATCCCCCTTTCTTTTCTCCCTTCTTTCTCTAATAAACTTTGTTTGGGGAAAAAAAAAAGCAAGGTCAAAGGAAGACAATTCTTATGAATCTGCAGATTTGAACTTCCAATATACTGACTTGCGCGGTACCTGGTACTTAACAGACCCTCAATGTTTAGTGAACGAATGAACAAATGAATGAATGATGAATATTTTCCAATCATGGAGGGAGACGAATATGAATTAAAGTCAAAGTTAGAAATGGCTTCATCGATGCTTATTCAAGGTTAAAGTTGACAAAAATGACTTCCCTTTTAAAAACAGGATCTAAAAATATGAAACTATAGCATTTCAAACACAGATAATTACATTTCTTATCAAATGCATGGGTTCTTGTAAAATAATTTGGTTTAATATATACCCAATTTAATTAAAATGTATAAGTGGTTGTGGACCAAACCAAGTGTATCTTAATTAAATCAGAACATGGCTCACAGATGTTGAGGTCGACCCCAATTTTAATAAAGAAGATGCAAATACAATCATTAGGGACCTGGCTGAGTAATTTTGGTCAGGTGGAAAGCAAGATGAATGGGAGGCTTGGAAGATCCCTTCTTTTCGAGGCTAAAAAAGTAAAATGACTCATGGCACAGGACATGCAGAAAGACGAGGTTGCCTGCTCAGCAAGTCACTGAAATGGAGACAAGAAACTCATGTATGAACACCCAAGTCAATCATCAAGTAATAAGCTTACATCAGGTAAGGGAGGAGAAGATACTTTCTCTGACAGTTCACATATCGTGAAAGGTTTCAGCCCGTTCTGCCACCGTCAAACTAATCAGAAATTAAGACAGAGCAGTCTTAGCAAGGCCAACACTAGAGATGGAGAGGTTGCATGAATCAAGTTGACAGATAAAATACAGGGTTTCCAGTGAAATTAGAGTTTCAGATAAAAAACAAATAATTTTTTGATATAAGTATGCCCCATGTAATATGCATCCTGGTTGTTTTCTTCCACCCACCCTCCCACCCCCAAATTTGGCACCTACTCATAAACACAAGCATGTAACAAAAGACTTGTCAAGGAGCTTTCTGTAATTCCAATACAAACCACAACATTTATGGAAGAATTATCATTAAGGGCTGACCTAAGTCATCTTAAATGGTACCTGTATATCCAAATTACACTGTAGGCTTGCGGCCAGCCCTTGGAAGGGAAGGGGAGAGACAGCCTGCATTTTAACATTCAGGTCATTCCTATCCACCTGCCTGAGAGTCCTTCTTTTTAATGTATCTCCCTCAGAGCACAGCAGCCTCTGAGGAAGGTGTCAGTCACAGGGAACTACGCTGGTCAGAAAATCAATCTAGAAACATTTATTTCTGGTCTATTCTGTAAACAGGACTGTGCTGTTGATCACATACGAATCAAAGCCCAACAGTGCCTCTTCACTCCCAGAGATTTCTGTGGACAGATGAAGAAACAGAGGCCCTGGACAGTAAAGTGACTTTTCTAAGTTTAGCTGGATCTCACTGGCAGAGCTAAGACTAAGCTCTGCTATCATAAATTATCCTTCCATGAGTTTTTAAATATAGAATAAAGTTTATAAGTGTCACTAAAGCTCAGAAAAAAAAGTCTTTTAATTTGGGTGTTCAGAAGATATTTAGATAGATTAAGACATCATTCATTTGTTCAACAATATTTATCCATTGCCAGATCCATGCCCAGCACTGTTGCATGTGCTGGGCCCAGGGACACAATGCCTCCCTGTAAGGAAATTAACTGGATGTTCACCACATATCCCCACCTCTTGCTGGGCACAACCAGCTTACATTTCTCAATCTGCCTTGCAGTTATGTAATGAAGCACTAGCCAAGGATATGTGGGCAGGAGTGATGTCAGATGCTCTCAGGCCTGGAGTATTGGAAATAATATTTATTCATTGTCTGCATTGATCAGGATTCTCTAGAAAAATGAAACTAAGTGGAGAGATGGAGACAGAGACAGAGACAGAGACGGAGATGGAGACGGAGACAGAGATGGAGATGGAGATGTATAAAGAGATCCATTCTGAGTTATTGGCCTAGGTGATTATGAAGGCTGAGAAGTCTCACTATCTGCTGTCTGCAAGCTAGAGACCCAGGAAAGCCAGTGATGTTGTATGAAGACTGGAGAGCTAGAGAACTGGTGGTATAGATTGCAGTCTGAACATGAAGTCCTGAGAATGAGAAGCACTAAGCGCAAAAGAAAATTGATGTCCCAATTCAGATAGTTGGTCAGAGAGTGGATTCAACTTTCCTCTGCCTTTTTATGCTATTCAGGGCTTCAACAAATTGGATGATGCCTACTCACCTTGGGAAAGGCAATCTGCTTTACTCAGTCTCCCAATTCCAGTGCTAATCTCATCTGGAAACCCCTCCTGAATACACCAGAAATAATTTTCATCAAGCTATCTGGGCATCCAATAGTCCAGTCAAGTTGATGCATAAAATTAGCCCTCACATCTTCTATGTGAAAGGAGGCAGAAGATCCAGCAAAGAAGCCCCCAGAGGAAGCAGGAGTCACAAAACAGGTCCCTAAACCACTACCAGGAAGACTGGACATCAGACATTCACATAGAGAGAAAACGATCCTCTACTGTGTGAACTCACTGAGGTGTAGGATTTGTTTGCTAATACGGTAAGGTCACGCTGATACACTGCCCTGATGGAACTTAGAGGGAAGATAGGCAATGGGCAAACACACAAAGACATATATGACTGCAAGGTGTGAGTGTTCTGTAAAAACAACATGAGTGCCATGATGAAAAACAACTGAGGTGAAGGGGCCACTTTGATGTGATGGACATGGCTGGCAATGAGTCAATTACAAGAGTACCAGTGAATGCAGACAGAGCATCCCCTTTGTGGTAGACCCCAGGATAAGCGTGTCACACACTGTAACTCATTTACTCTCACAGCAAGCCTATGAGGTAGGAATTATTATTGTCCTCACTTTTCAAATGAAGGTAAGGACGCTCAGAGCCAGCATGTTTTCTGATTGCTTCACGTTTTTACTGTGCCCATTGTTATGTCTTTCTAATGTTACCCCTGGGTTGAGGAATGAGGAGCAGAGAGTATTTCAGGTAGAGCAGTGGTTCTCAATCAAGGATGATTTTGCCACACCAGAAACATTTGGCAATGCCTGGAGACATTCGTGGTTGCCACAACTTGGGGTGAGTGTATGTTACTGGCATCTGGTTGACAGAAGGGAGGGATGCTGCTGAACATTCTATAATGCATAGGACATCCCTCCCCCCAAAATACAAAGTTGTCCAGCCCCAATGTTAGTAATGTTGAGGCTGAGCAGCCCTGAGAGAAAAAAGTGTGTGCGGTGCTCTCAAGATGGTGGAGCCTGGTGCAGCTGGCATTGATGTACGTCAGATGGAGTGGTACCAGATGATGTCAGCAAAGTAGGCAGGGCCCAGGGCACACAGAAGAATCCTTGTTAAATCTGGTTGGAGCTGGAACTTTTCCTCAAATATAGAGTGTAATAGAACTGACCACTGATAGCTACTATAGAAAGGAGAATGAAAAAGGCAACAAAAGTTATAAAGCTTCTTCTGTGGAGCAGTGAGATGTGAAGAAGGTTGGAACAAAAAGTGATGGTAGAGGCAGAGAGGAGCAAATGAATTGGAACTATACCTCAGAGCTGTAAATGGCAGAATTTGTGGATGGCTTGCATTGGATGAAGTGTTAGGGAAGAGGGAAGAGTAAAGGACGATGCTCCAGGCTTTGGCTTCAACAACTGGGAATGTGAAGGTGTCATTTACTGAGGATGGAAAGAGGGAGAGAGGAGGAAGGAGACGTGGCAACTCCGAGATGCCTGTGAGCCAGCAAACAGAAACATCAAATGGATGGTTGGATGCGGGGGTCTCAGGCTCACATAAAACTTCTGGGCTGGAGATTTAAAAGTGGGAGGCATGAGGATAAGTCAGAACTTCCAGGGATGAAGAGAAACCCTGGGGGACCCAAAGTGAGCCCAAAGAGCTCTCAAATATTTAGTAGTTAGAGAGAAGAAGAGCAACTACTAATGGAAAAAAGAAGAGGCCAGATCAGAAGAAAACCTGGATTGTGGTGTTCTGGAAAGGAGAATGTCTTTCAGGAGAAGAGAGTTGTCAACTTTCCCAATTATAGTACGAAGTCAAATGAAATACAATATGGAGGCCATTGGTGACCTCAAAGTGAGCAGTCCAAAACAAAGGTCACAGTAAAAACCAGATGAGAAGGGGCTGAGAAAGTAAGCAGAGACAGTACGTGGACAGAATTCTTTTGGGAATCGAGAATTTTTTGCTGTGAAATGGAGCAGAATAATAAGGTAATAGCTGGAGCCAGGAGGGGTCAAGGAAGATTTAAGAGGATCAGAAAAACCACTGCCTGTGTATTTGCTATGAAAAATGATCCAGCAAAAAGAAGCAGATGATGCGGGAGGAAGGGAAAGGAACACGAAGGATTTCTCAAATCCTTGAGAAGACGGAAGAGGTGGTGGCATCCAGAGAACACAGGGCTGGCCTGAGGAGGGAGAAGGGAGTCATTCTTCCAGTGCAGATGTGTTTCTAGATTTTATGGTGCTAAATAAAGGTGATTTTCCATCTAACTCCTGCTGTTTTCACTGCTAACTAACACTTAGCTGATGACCTGGTTGTGGAAGGGACAGGAAGGAGTAGGGTGTTTGGAGATTTAAGGAAAAACTTGAGACATGAAATAGTTATCCCAAAGAATAGAGAGCAAATCTCCTGGGGATGAGGGAGACAGGTTTGGTGGGCAGTGTTGAAAACTCTCCAGAAGTTTAAGGCCATGAATTTAAAGTAAATTGAATCAGCCAACTTGCCTGGCATTCTATAGCAATGCCTTACCGCTCAATTACAGACCTAGATAAAGCAAAAAAGAGTTACTTATTTCCAAGACTGGGGTGTGATTGGTGTTGTGAATTCTCCAGTGTACACCCAGACCCCTTCAGGATGTGGCAATCCCTCCCCCACTGACCAAAGCATTGCCTACTGAAGGATCGCAAATGAGTCCTCCCCATGGAAACTGCCCATGGCTGGAGAGAGCCGTTCCCCCCAAACTCCTGTAACAACTGGCCAGTGCAAGGAGAAAATGTCTCAATGAAGAGACACACTGAGGGCATGACAAAGTTCAGGCTATATCCATCAGTGTGAAAAGAGCCACAGTTTCTCAGAGAAAGAAAAAGGAGGTCAGTCAGCCATTTTTGTGCATCGACTTTATTTTTTAGAGCAGTTTTAATTTCACAACAAAAGTGAAAGGAAAGTACAGAGACTTCCCATAACCCCACAACCCACACAGCCTCTCCTGCTATCAACATCCCCAGCAGAGTAGTCCATTACCGTCAACAAAGCCATCTGGACACACCATTATCACCCAAAGTATATCATTTACACTGGGATTCATTCTTGGTGTTGTCTATTCTATGAGTTTGGACAAATGTATAATGACATCTATCCACTATTATAGTATCATGCAAAGTAGTTTTGCTGCCCTAAAAAATCCTCCGTGATATCCACCATTTTTAATGGGTTACTGGGACAGTGAAGATTGTAAGGCAATGACGGTGCTTGAAGCTTTACACACTGTATTCATTTTCCAAGACTGCATAACAAATTACCACAAATTGGTGCCTTAAAACAACAGAAATTTATTCTCTCACAGTTCTGGAAGTCATGCACAATTGAGGTGTTGGTAAGGTCACTCTTCTGCTCTAAGATCCAAAAAAGAATCTGTTTCTTGGGTCTTCCAGTGCCTGGTGGCCACCAGTATTTCTCTACATTCTTTGACTTGAAGATGCAATCTCTGTCTCTATCCTCACACCAACTTATCCTCTGGGTCTGCTTCTTCTCTAGGTCTCTTACAGGGACACTTATTTAGGACCCACTCAGACAGCCCAGACAAATCATCTCAAAACCCTTAATTTATTTACACCTGCAAGTAAGATCACTTCACCAGGTTCCAAGGATTAGGACACGAACATCACTTTTTAGAGGCCACTCTTCAACCCAGAAGTGGGGGCAGAGCTGGACAGAAATCTGGGCATGGGAGAGAACAGAGACCACGTTGGGATCCATAAATAATGGCAGACCTGGTGGGGGTCGGGGGTCGGGGAGAGGCAGCTCAGAGGTTCCTCATTCAGAGAAAATAAATGACTGAGAAGCAAGATCAGCTCCCTCCCACTTCTCCCCTCAATGCCACTCTCAATAGGTGCTAAACCTAATTGTTCTCAACTAAACAGACTACAATGAAACCCAGAGTGAACCCAGCTGTTCCTGTACTTGTGTGCCCAGCTGTACCCATCACCAGTACCAGAACTGAGAAAACAAGAGGAAGAGAAGAGACTTCTGGAATTCACTGTGGCATGTAAACCATCAGGGAGAAGGACCTCTGCTCTGTTGCTAAGTGTTCCAATGTTTCCATTTAAAACAATGTCTTTCTCATTCTATTTTATGTATTGATACATAATTCATGTCCTTATTTTCAAGGGCATATGATACTTCATACATTCATATAATTTGTAAAGATCAAATCAGTGCAATTGGACTCTCAGTCACCTTAAATAGTTCTCTTTTCTTTATTCTAGAAACTTTCAAATTATTTTCTTCTAGCTGTTTTGAAATGTACAATTATAACTAAATAAATAAACAAGCCTGTAAGTCAATACCTACTCCCACTCTGCAGACAGGCACACACATACAACCTACATGTCAATATCTACTTCTCACTCTGGGGGGAGTTATATTTTCCTTAACTTAATAAAATGATGGACCGGGTACAGTGGCTCACACCCTAATCCCAGCACTTTGGGAGACCAAGGCAGGAAGATTGCATAAGCTCAGTATTTGAGATCAGCCTGGACCACACAGTGAAATCTCGTCTCTACAAAAAAAATTATTTTTAATTAGCCAGACTGAGCCCAGGAAGTTCAGGCTGTGGTGAGCTATGATCATGCCACTGCACTCCAGCCTGGGTGACAGAGTGACCCTGACTAAAAAACAAAATAGTAAAATAAAATGATGGATTAATGTTCCTGTGAAAACTCTTCTTCAAAGGTTATTCCTCCTAAAAACATGAAATTGCGGTCACCATCACTCTCCCAACCCGTTTTTAATCAGATTCTTCTCCAAAGCACCACCCGGGTCTGTTGCTAAGAACTGGGGGGCATTAGCCCAGAGAACAAAGCTACAAACAGCGCTGGCTCCCACATCATCAGTCCCTAGAGCCATTATCTTAGAGTCTAACCGGGAATGTTTGGGGGAATGTTTTGAGATAGGGCAACTTTGCCATGAAAGAAACAGTAATGAATGCAGTTCCAGTAGTCATGACTAACACCTCAAAACAGGGATGCAAAAAACATGGGAACAGAACATACTGCTGGGTCTCTGAACAGCAGTTGAAGACAGCCTGGGTGAAGAAGCCTGAGAGGGGAGAGGAGTCCATGAACGTCGTGCAGGGGTGTCCAGCTCTCCTGAGACCCAACAGTAGATGGTGCTTGTTCATTTTATCACCAGTTTCACTTCGGGAAGTGGGTAGTGAGAGGCCTGGTCATCGCCTGGTCTTTTGTCCTTGTTTGTTTGGTGGGGGTTGGGGTTGGGAAAGGCAGTTCAGAGGTTCCTCATTCAGAGTCAATGACTAAGAAGCAAGATGTGGTAGTTTATATGTGGGAGGCATGAGGATAAGTCAGATCTCCCAGGGATGAAGAGAGACCCTGGGGGTCCCAAAGTGAACCCAAAGAGCTCTCAAATATTTAGCAGTTAGAGAGAAGAGGAGCAACTAATGGAAAAAAGAAGAGGCCAGATCAGAAGAAAACCTGGACTGTGGTGTTCTGGAAGGGAGAATCCTGAAAGACATTCAGGCTGGAGTGCAGTGGCATATGTGTAGTGGTTTGGGCTCACTAAGAGAATTAAGAAAGGGAGAGAAAAGAAAATATTTTTGATGTGCCTGAGAAAATTCTTTTAAAAAGAGCAGGGAGGGTTAGGTAGGTCAGCATGAATTTGAGAGGAGTGACAGTTGGAAATCCATGAGCTGTGAGACAGAGCGAGCCCCTCATCTGCACTTCCAACCCCCACACCCCTACCTCCCAACCCTGCAACCTGGCAGCCACTGAGAAGAAGGAGGGCCTGGCAAGGTGACCTTTGTGTGTGCAGGGCATGGGCATCTCTGAATATGGTATGTAATATGTGGAAAGGGTCATGTGACAGAGGTGGAGGTGTGCCAGGGAGGGAGGAGGGGAGGCTGGTTCCATGAGTGCCTACGCAAGGATGAATGCAAAGGCTCCCCCTTCCTTGGAGCCACCATTCTCACAGCTCTACCTTCTGTTTGGAGGGCAGGGTTGCCTGTGACATGCCAGACTATTGAAAGGGAGGCCAGGGACACAGTGCGACTCAGATGGGAAAAAGCAAATCTCAGGGCCCAGACTGACCTTGTACCGTGGCACAATTAGACAACATCTATCTTTTTCTCCATTTCCCCCCAAATCCGTTCTTCATAGTATAAATGTTATGAGTTTATACACAGGAACTTATTTAACTTTTGATAATCAAAAACAAATCATTGAATCTCAAACATGGTTTTCTTTTTCAGAAAGTCTAGCTCTTGCCCATCAAGAGCCTTGGATCTCAAGACCATGGTCTCTCTTCATGAACTCCAAAAACCACCCAGGAAACGTATGACAAGATATGACTTCTCCATTATCTGGACTTTTCACTGCTCATGGCTATAATGGGAGAAAGACAGGGCCCTCCCCATTTCCATGCATGCTTGAACTCAAGAGAAAGAGAGGCGTGAGAGGCACCAACGTGCGTGTGTTTGGAGGTGTATAACCCCAGCTAATAAATCTAAATGTTTTCCCATTGTAGCAGTTGAGTAACAATTGCAAAATATCATCTTTGCTCACAGAATGGTCCCAGATGTGTGTAGTTATGTGTATGTGCCTCTTTGCCTAAAAAGCAGAAGGCATTGCCTTTGATGAGCAGAAGACTGGGCACGAGGATTCTGATTAACTTATGAATTTCTGAATCATCCAAATATTCTGCTCTGAACAAGCATTGCAATTATTGTTGGAAAGAAATGACAAATATGCTTTTTTTTAAAAAAAAAAAAAAGCATGAACAGCAAAAGTAAACTAAAATTGCTGGGTGTTTTGAACTACATTTCTATAGCAGCCGAGGAAATTTTTTTTTTTTTTTTTTGAGTTGGAGTCTCACTCTGTTGCCCCAGACTGGAGTACAGTGGCCACTCCCAGCCACCGCAGCCTCGACCTGCTGGGCTCTGGCGATCCTTCCACCTCAGCCTTCCAAGTAGCTGGAACTACAGGTGCACGCTACCACACCCGGCTAAATTTTTTTGATTTATTGTAGAGATGAGGTCTCGCTAAGTTGCCCAGGTGGGTCTCGAACCCGCGGGCTCAGGCAATCCACTCACTTCAGCCTCCCAAGACGCGGGATTACAGGCTGAGTCACCGAGCCCAGCTGTAGCCGAGGAAATTGACCCTAAGGGGCAGATGTCGAGGGTCAGGAGCAAGCTGGGTCTTCACCCCTCTGTCCCGTGTTGTTTCCAGGTCTCTGGCCCATGGCCTCAGACAGTGAGCTCCCAGCACTTCTGGATCTTTCTGGCTCTTTCCAGTCAAAGAATTGATTTCTAAGAACATTCTCCAACCCAGGGTTTTGCACCATCCATTCTCCATGCTCCAGCTGTGGAAGATGAGAGGTTTCCAGAATCAAGACACTCTGAGAATCCTGCAATATTGTCAGAGGCCTAAAGTGTCATTCTGCATCAAGTTGTGAACAGAAGATTCCAGAATACCTGCTCACTTCACTCACCTTCCCAGAGGAGATGAGGTCCCTCCCAGCCTCAATCAAGTCTTAAGTCTGAATTCACACTCAGCCTGAGAATTGCTGGTGTGTTAGGCTGTGTAGCTGGGTAGTGGCCCCTCACAAGGTCCAAGTCCTAGTGCCCAGGCCCTGTATGTCCCATGTCAAAAGGACACTGCAACTACCATTAACCCCACCTGAGATGGAAAGATTATCCTGAATTATCCAGGTGTGTTCAATTTTCCAAGCACAAGTGTTCTTAAAAGAAGGCAGAGGAGGAAATACTATGACCAAAAAAGAAACAAAAGTGATGTAACCAAGGAAGTGGATTGGAATGATACTGCCAAGGTACACAGTCTTCAAAGTTGGAAGAAATAAGGAACAGAGTTCCCGCTGGAGTCTCCAGAAGAAACCAGTCCCACTGACACATCCATTTTTGCTCGGTGAGACACGGTTCAGATTTCTATAATCCCAGAACTGTCAGAATAAATGTGTGTTATTTATTTTTTATTTTATTTTGTCATAGGAATGTGGGGTAAAAGTGAGGATTTAACTACATGAATAGGCTGCATGCAGGTGAGATCTGGGCTTCTAACTAGCCCTCACTCCCCCTGGTAATGATCCAAGTATCCTTTGTATTGTCATGTGCCTCCTACCCTGCTCCCTCCCTCCCTCCTCTAGCAGTGCCCAGTGACTGCTGATCCCTCCCTTGAATCACTACATTTGTGGTAATTTGTTCCAGAAGCCAGAGAGCGACCCCTCCCTTCCATGACCCCTGTCCCATCCTAATGGGATTATAGCTGGAGAATTCAGGCAGCTTTCACAAGTTACAACCCGATGGCCACAGTGACCCTGGCTGAGGCACCGGCCCTTCATGTTGCATGGTCAATATATGTGCTGCAGGTCGGAGGTCCACAGAGGGGACTGAGTAGGGAACCCAGAACCTGTCTGCCTTTGATTTCACTTGCTTCTGGGGCCAGAATTTCAATACTGAAATCCTCTCATCATCATAAAAAGCCAAGTGTAAGCTCTGTTGGCAACAAGAATTAGCAATTAGTGGCTACCACAATCTCCGTCAGAAGCAGCAGACAAGTTCAAAGTCAGCTGCATAAAATGAGGTCTTGGGAGTCTGGGGATGCTGGGCGTGAATGTGGCAGGCTCCAGTTCCAGTCCTGGCTGCTCTAATAACCCATCCGGTATCATGCAAGACATCCTTGAAATAGCTTGCATTTCCAGCTTTTCATCTGTACAATCAGAATTAATTATACCTTCTCCCCTGGGTTGCTGCAAAATCACTTACATGAAGTCTGCTGATTTTTCACACGCTTTGTAACTAGCCAATGACTTGAAATGATGGGTGGGGATTTCAAATACCTTGGTGCCAGGCGAGGGAGCTGTGTCATGGTTGCATATTTTCTGAAACATGCATATGTGACACATAGCTTGACAATGCAGCCAAAGACAGGAAAGAAAAACTGTTCTGGGAAAGACAAGGCCTAAGTTAACGTAGGGTTGGGCTACATAACTTACCTCTCTGGAATACTCTGCTTCGATATTTTTTAAATGGTTAGCTAAAAGAAAATTTCTTCAAAGTGAAATATAGGTAGAAGCCCAACATGTAAAACTGGTCAATGTGGCGTTATCTAGACTGACATGGGGAACAGATCTCAAAACCTGCCCAGGGCCCTGGTAGCTGCCCCAGGCAACTTTTCAGAAAAACTACATACAACCCAGGGGAGCTCAAATTCGAAAACTACTGTTCCAATCCACCCTCACGGCTGTTAGAGCCAGTTGGTCCCATCAACTCTAGAATGTTTTTAATAAAAACCAGGACCTTTCACATGAAAAAACAGAGGCCCAGAATTATTGTCTCATTGGGCAAATGTCAGACTGGTACCACAGCATGAATTATGGAGCAGAAGGGAACTATAAGGATCTTATAAATTGCCCCCTTGTTTTACATCACCGAGTCACCTGACTCTCAGTCCTGTACTATTTATATCAAACCACACGGCCTCTCACACCTCCTCACACTATTTCTTGCTTTTCTCTCTCACATCCCTGATTTGCCCCTTTGGAGATTAACCCCTTCTGGCCTCTCCTCGGTTCTTCTATAACCAGCTTCATACAGTCCTATATGCCTGAAAACATCCCTCTTACTCCTAAAGGTGCCTCCCTGTCAGTTTTCCATGATGACAAGGTAATAGAAAATAAATGCTGGAATATCCCCAAAGCAGCCCCATTTGGTCACTAAGAAAGGACCAAAGAATCTAAAAAAATGACACAACTTATACAATTATCAGGTTACTCACAAGACTAGCTCTTAATATGTGCAGACTCAAGAGAGACGTTTGAATGGTTTCTGTGGTGCATCCTAATGACTGGTCACAGGTCCTGTTGCTGTCCATGCCCCCCTGCTCATGACATCTCTTCATTCTCCCCTCCATTGCCACCCAGTCCTACCAGCACCACCTGGCTCCTTCTTGATAGCAGACAGACATTGCACGGTGTGGAAAAGGATCGTCAAAGGAGAACAGCCCCAGCTGAAAAATGCTTGCCTGATGCGGTAAAAAAACAGGAAAGGCATGTTGGAAATAAACAAAGACCAGCCAAATGAGAACACACACAGGCTGTGTATTCATTATTGCTACAGCAAGGGAGTTGGCCACAATTGCCTGCATTTAGCAGAGACTGAAAGGCAGGCAGAGGAGCAGGAAAGATTCATAGTGGGAAAGGGGGAGGCTCCAGGTGTGCTCTGATTACAGGCTGCTGGCCTGGAGAAGATGGAGACACCTCACCAGAAGTGGGGCATCCCTTGTGATTGGTTAGGGAGCATGTTTGGCTTTCTCTTCTTGGCCCTAAGTTGGAAGTAGAGGGAAAAAATAGAAAAGTTGATAGTTATTAATCAAGACCTGGACATTTGGGGCTGGTTGTTACAGGTGCTATTGTTTTGGTTCTTTGACTGGTTCCTAGAGATAGTTCCCACACATCTATCTGATTTATGAAGAGTAGACTGGCTTCCTGGGCTGGTTACCATAGATGAGTTGGTTTCCTAGGCAGATTGTGTGCTAGAGTGCAATTTATTTTCTTTTTCTTTTTTTTCTTTTAAAGATGTGGGGTACAATTCAGGGTTAGGTATACAGATGTTCATTATGCAGGTACCCTTGTTGATGAAGTGTGCTACCCCTCCTCTGGCAGATTCCCACTACTGCCAATCCCACCCCCACCCCAGCAGTTTCCCACTACTGCTAATC
>CAUYQG010046964.1:0-14288 GCA_963574415.1 Tarsius wallacei | reverse complement strand
CCCCCCCCCCCCCCCCCCCCCCCCCCCCCCCCCCCCCCCCCCCCCCCCCCCCCCCCCCCCCCCCCCCCCCCCCCCCCCCCCCCCCCCCCCCCCCCCCCCCCCCCCCCCCCCCCCCCCCCCCCGGCCCCGCCCCCCCCCGGGGGGGGCCCCGGGGCACATTTCCTCCAAGCCTCCTGTGGTCCTGAATTGGGTAGAGTAAGTTCAATCAGACCTTCTTAGGCCTCCTAAAGAAGACGTGGGGCTGGCATGAGCCCAGGAGACTGGGGGAGACAGAGGCACTTCTGTGCATTTTGATGGGTCATGAAGAGCCTTCGCCCTGAGTGCTCAATGATATGCCGGTGCATGTCCCAGATGGGGAGGACCGGGAGGCTGGCTCACTGGCAGAGATCTTCATGGAGGAGCAGACCCCTGTCGGCTTCTGTGCCTGACCCAGCCACCCCCGCAGGTGCAGGGAACTGAGTCGATGCACATAACCGATGCATACAACCCCGGGGCCCAGGCCCAGCCATCCCCAGCCTTGAGCTTGCCCCAGCCTCTTCCAACCACCAGCTGCCTTTTCCTCTGTCTCCGTATTTCTGATCCTCTCACTCTGCCCTCTCCCTGTGCTCTTCTCTCTCCGCTTCCCTGTCCCTGTCTCTCCATCTCTGCTTCCTATTCTTTCTCTCAGCTCCCCGCTCCCTGGGCTTGTGCTGCCTCTCTAGCCCAATATAAATAATGGAAATTAATTTGTCAGCCAGCACACGCAGCCCAGGCGGCGCAGTAGCGAGCTGAAGAGGAAAGCTGGTTGAAATAATTATTCCTGACTTAAGAAATCATTCTTTTTATTCCTGAAGGCTAATGGAGTGAGAGCAGTGCCTGGCCAGGCTGCACTAATGGCGGACAGTGTGGACCTGGGGAGGGGAGCAGCCTCTTCTGGCCCTGTGGTAAGCAGACCCCACCCCATTCTTCATTTAAAAGGCAGATGAAACATTGAGAGGCACTCTCTCGGTTAATGGAGTCACAGGTGTGGTTTTGAACAGGACTTGTCCTCAGAAGCACCCCCCCACCACCACATGCCCCTCTCAGAGGGGATGAGCTCTCCCAGGTCTGCTGCAGGCCTGTGTGGAGAGGAAGCCATACCCCAGAGGGGAAGGAACCTGTCATCTGCAGAGGCTCTGCCACACGTCAAGCACCCAATCTTACACTATCCTGGGAATGCCACACGTCAAGCACCCAATCTTACAACTATCCTGGGAATGAAGTCTGACAATTATTCCCGTTCTTCCCACCAGAAAACTGAGAGCATAAGCAGCTTGTCCAAGGTCAAAGGGAGGGATCACCAATGACCCAGGGAGGTCTACACACCCTCTCATCCCAGCAAAAGGGTGGACGGAAGGGCTGCAGTGGGGCATTGAGTTGTATATCAGTCAGTGCTGGCATGAAACATAGGGCACACTCCAAGATTTCACTGAAGGGGTAGAGAGAAAGAGACTGTTCACAGAGATGTGGGCAGCTTTAAGGAAGCTCTGATAAAGCCCAGGGCTAGTTACCAGCCCAGGCATGAAGGGGGAAAGGGCAGGAGCTGTTAGCAGAGCCTAGCAAAATCTGTATCCCGGGGAGCTGGCAGACCCCTTCCCTCCTTCCCCGCGGCCACTGCACTCCAGTCTGGGTGACAGTGAGACTCAAACACAACAGAGAGAAAGAGAGAGAGAGAGAGAGAGAGAAATGCAGCCATTGCCCAACTGTAGCCTAGCAGCAAGGGGTGAGTAGGACAAACACCCTGCCAGAGATCTTTTGCCAGCGTTTTCTCACTGACTAGAAGCAGAGAGACGTAGAGTCTGGTGATGCAGTTGTAGAGGTTGGCTTTCCAGGCACAAAGCAAAATGGAAGACGTCAGAGATGGATGTGAAGGACGAAAACTGAGAGTAACCAGAATGGGGTGAAGAGTTCTCCCAGAGGCTTTGAAGGCCAATGTGGTCCAACAGAGACTGGAGACTCTAGTGGGCAGAGGAAGGGAGTGCCCCAGTCCTGGAAAACAATTCCTGTCCCATGGGAGAGACACCAGATCTTGTCTCAGGGGAGGTACCAAGTTTGGCATCCTTGGATCCAGACATCAGTTGGGGAGCCAGAGAAACCCGGATAGAAAGGGACCCCAAGAAGTGGCTGAACAACCCCAGGAGAGAGTGAGTGGTTTCCAGGAAACAGGAGTCTGCCTGCAAGACTGGAGGAAAGAGAAGGAGAAGGAGCTAGTTGAACTAGTTGAGCCAAGTGCTGGAAAGAGATGAGGAACTGCTGTGTGTGGTGACAGGGAGGGCACACGGTCTGCATAAAGCGTCCAGGGAGGAAACAGTTTCAGGCGGGCATGGTAGCTCACTCCTGTGAGCCCGACACTTTGGGAGACCAAGGTGGGAGGGTCGCTTGCGGTCGGGAATTAGAGACCAACCAGGGCAACATAGGGAGATCTTGTCTACAAGGAAGAGGAAAAAGAGAAAAGGTGGGCCAGTGGGAAAGGGGAGAAGCCAGGAGTCAATTTGCTCAGCAGGAGTCTGAAGTTATGGGTCTACTGAGGCTCATTCAGTCCACCTCCCCCCTTCATTCTGGAAGTGAAGAAATGTGGCCAGGAAAAGCTGTGATTACCCAAGTCCACCTGGGGGCGGGGCGGTGGTGGGGGCTGGCTGCTGAGCCTGCGGCTGGAGTGCCCAGCTGGCCTCCCCGCTGTTCCTGCGGCCCCTCATCCTGTCCATCTTCCTCTCACACAGCAGCCACTGGGATCTTCCCCAAACACGAGGCTGATCATGTCAGTCACGCCTGAGTCCCTCGGATGCTCCCTGCTGTCAGGATCAAGTCTAAGTCCTTCCCTCCTTCTGAGACTGACAGGGAGCAGCCCCACCGTGCCCACCCCCACCCCACCCCCCACCCCGCCCATCCTCCTATTAAATCACCAATGCCCCAGCGTCTTAAGTCTGCCCCTTATGCAAGTTGTTCCCTCAACTTAAAGCCCTCCTCCCTGTCCGCTCATGCCCCTCTGACAGGCTACCCCCCACTACCACCCTCCTCCCCTATCCCACGGCTTGCTGTCACTTCCTATGGAAGCCGTTCCCAATGCTCCTCTGGTTTTCCAGTTATAAAACTTATCACGAGACAAAAACCCTTGCCTGTGTTCTCATCTTTGTATTCCCTGACTGTTAACCCCGGGAGTGCAGGAACTTTGGCTTGTTTGCTGTTATAACCCTACTGCCCAATGTGCACAGTGCCTGGCACTTAGTAGGTACTTCATGCATATGTTATCATCTGTACAAGGAAATGCGAAGCAACCTCATACAAACAAGGAAAGCTTGACATGTCCTGATGTGGAGCCACCGTCAAGACACGCTGTCAAGAGTTCAGGACAGTGTGTGTCTGTGTAAAACAGAGGGAAACAGAATATATGCATATTTGTGGCTCTATACATAGAGTCTTCAGAAGCAGACTCAAGGAACGGACAAAGGGGGCCGTCTCTGAGAAGGAGAACTGGCGGGTGGCGATGGGGTAGAGGGAGTTTGTGGCTTTTGGATTTTGAACTGCATGAATGTATATTAATCTAGTCAGTAAAAAAAGGAAAAAATGATTAATATTAAGTAGGAAATATTTGATAATTAAGCAGGTGGCTTGGAAGCATGGGAGGATGGACTTGTGGGTTTAGCTAGAGCGACTTGCCACTGCTGCCCTCTCCCTCTGGGATATCCAGACACCAGTCACCCTGATGGAAGTGCCTGGGTTGTGCCAGGTGCCATCCCAGACCAGTGAGGGATCTTGAGGTGCAAAGAGCACACAGATGGGTCTTTCCTAAGTGAGGAGGGCCTGGAAAAGACTTCTCAGGCGCTCTGAAGAAAGACAGGGACATGGAGTTTAGAGCCAGTGTCTTTTTGCCTCCTGACTCCACTGACCTCCTGACTGACCTCTCACTGCCTCTCCACTTCCAATGAGGACAGAACAAAAGACTGGGAAGAAACTCTAACAGGAGGGATGGAAGTTAGACAGAAGAGAGAACTTCCCAGAAAGAAAGGGCTGAGCTAGTATTTCTCTGTCATTTACTGTACCCTCATAGTACCTCACAGCTGACTGAAGGGCAGAGACCAGGTCTGAAGTCTCCTTCCCATGCAGTAGATGAACCGTGTGTGTTCTTTCCCTTGAAGCAGCCCAGTGCTCCTTGTTTCCCTCCTCTCTGTGCATTGCTGCCTCTCAGCCCAGGTCTCCGCTGCCTTAACTTCCACTCTCTGAACTGCCAAACATCTGCTAAACACAGGACATTGTCTTGATGCTAAAACCATACTGAAAACTGTACTGAAAATATTCAGCACATCCCAGGGTAGTCAGCAGAGGCCTTTGGGGTGGAGGAAGTTGAGGAAGGGGGTGCCATGGACACAGAAAAGAAGAAAAGCTTCTAGTTCTTCTCCCTTGGGGTGGGGTGGAGGGAAGGTCAGAGCTTTCAAAGGATCCCATAACCAACCCAGTGACTACACACAGCCTCCTTCCGGTATGCAGTTTCCCAGACCGACACATCGTGACTTTGGTCACCAGGTTAATTAATGGGGAAGCCCCTTGCCAGCCCAGCCTCCTACTCAGCCTAGAAGGTCCAGGAGAGAGGAAGCCTGACTCTGACCCAAGATCGCCACTTACTCAGCAGGGGACCTTCTGCAAACCCCTCGATTCTCACAGCTTGTTTCCTCAGCAGTAAAACACAATAAACCCTGGAGGGTTGAACGAGATAAAGCACTAAAGCACCAGCAAGGACTTTGAACACTGCCTCGTTTTTAAATAAATATGGCAGCCTCATTCCTTGGATCTGGGAATGGTTGGTGTCCTTTGCTCGGTGTGTCCGAAGAGAATCCCAGGGCACGGCCCCACACACCAAGGGCAGCACTCCTTCCAGGTGATGATTGAGGAAAGGGGTCACCCACCTGCTCCTAGAGCAAAGGGCAGGAATCTGGGACTAGTGGTGCCCACCCTGCCTTCTTGGAGAGCTCCTGCTCTTCCCTTTGGCAAAGCTCTCCTGCATTCATCCTGCTTCAGGCGGCCATCACTGAGGATGTACTCAGGGTATCTGGAGGAGTGGCAGGGCACAAGGAACACCCTGGAAGACATTACCATTATTTTTTTCTTGAGCTATAACACATATGCAGTAAATGCAGGAGGCTTAAGTGTATAGCTCAATTAATTTGTACATGTGAGTATACTTATGTAACCAACCACTACCTAGATAAAGAAATAGAACGTTTCCACCTTTCTAGCACTTCAAAAGGCATATGCCCCCTCCTAATCAACACCCCTCCAAAGGTAGCCACGGCTATTATTTCTATTGCCCCAAATCAATGTTCCCTCTTCTTGAAATTCTTATAAACGGAATCCTACTGTACGTGATTTTGTTGTGCCTGGTTACTTTTACTCAATATGATATCTGTGAAATTCATCCATGTTGCTGCATGTGGCTATAGAAATTTTTTTTCGAGCCGGGCTTGGTGGCTCAGCCTGTAATCCCAGTTCTTTGGGAGGCTGAGGCGAGTGGATTGCCTGAGTCCGCGGGTTCCAGACCAGCCCAGGCAACTTGGCAAGACCTCATATCTACAATAAATCAAAAATTAGCTGGGCGTGGTAGTGCACACCTGTAGTTCTGGCTACTTGGAAGGCTGTGGCAGAAGGATAGCCAGAGCCCAGCAGGTCGATGCTGGGGTGGCTGTGAGCATGCCACTGCACTCCAGCGTGGGTGATGGAGTGAGACTTCAACTCAAAAAAAAAAAAAAAAGAAATTCTTTTTTATTGCTGAGTAGTATTTCATTGTATAAATATAAACATACATGTGTGTGTCACAATTTATTTGTTCAGTTTTACTTGTTGGTGGACATTTGTGTTGTCTCCACCTGTTGGCTATTATTAATGAAGCTGCTGTGAGCATCTTTGTGCCTGTCTTTTGAGGAATCCATTATCATTATTTTGAGACACATACTTGACTTTTAAATAGCAACATACTGCTTTCCACATCCTCCCACTGGGCGGTGCCATGCTGGGATGAGATTACTACAACTCTGCATCGTGGATGCATCTGCTGGAGAAGAGGGCAGCTGCGGGACCCTGGGCAGACCCCATAAGCCTCCAACTACAGTCACGGCTGAGGCCCCAGTCAAAATCTGTACCATGAACCTGAGGGCAGGGAAAACCAGAAAAGTTTTTAAAAACATGCTTGGCTGGATCTAATATAGTTTTGTTTGTTTGAGTCGAGGTCTCACTCTGTTGCCCAAGCTGGAGTGCAGTGGCACAATCATGGCTCACTGTTGCCTCAACTTCCTGGGCTCAGGTGATCCTCTCACCTGAGCCTCCTGAGTAGCTGGGACTACAGGCGCATGCCTCCACCCAGCTTTTTTTTTTTTTTTTAATTGTAGAGACGAAATCTTGAACCTTGGGCTCAGGCAATCCTCCCACCTCAGCCTCCCAAAGTGCTGAGATTACAGACATGAGCCACCTCGCCTAGTCTCCTAGTACGGTTTCTATGTGTGGCACAGATTATATTTTACAGAGGAGGAAACAGAGGCTTGAGGAGGATGAGTGACCTGGGTTCAAACCATGTTTCTACCAGCTACCAGATATGTGGTCTTGGATAAGTTTATCTATGTTCTTTGATCCTCTATTCCCTCACCTTGAAAAATGGAGATAATAATATTTACCACATAGTGTTGTCAGGAGAATTAAATAACAGATGTAAATCACCTAGCATAGCACTTGGCATCTATAATAATGGATTTTTTCCTTGTTTGCTATCTGTTCAAGGTCACATTGCTAGTAAACAGGAAAAGTCAAAAACAGAGTTCTTGAAGGGACGAGGAAAGAGTAAAAAATAATTTCTGGACTGGGCGCAGTGGCTCACGCCTATAATCCCAGCACTTTGGGAGGCCAAGGTGAGAGGATTAGGTTTGAGACAAGCCTGGGCAACTTGACGATATCTCATCTCCACAATAAATCAAAAAATTAGCTTGGCTTGGTGGTGTGTGCCTGTAGTTCCAGCTACTTGGAAGGCTGAGGCAGAAGGATCGCCTGAACCCAGCAGGTCGAGGCTGCCGTGGCCATGAGTGTGCCACTGCACTCCAGCCTGGGTGACAGAGTGAGATTCCAACACACACAAAAAAAATCTGAATGCAAAATTAGGGACTGTGACAATGTTTCATATCTTTGTATTCCCAGTATCCCTCATAATGCCTAACTTACAAGTGGAGCTCCATAAATGCTTATCGAATGACTGAGTGAAGGCATGAACAAACAAATCCAGATGTCCACACCCAAATTACTTTTTGTTTTTTTTGATTTGGAGTCTCACTCCGTGGCCCAGGCTGGAGTGCAGTGGCACTCTCACAGCCACCCCAGCGTCGACCAGCTGGGCTCAGACGATCCTTCCGCCTCAGTCTTCTACGTAGCCAGAACTACAGGCACGCGCTACCACGCCCGGCTAATTTTTTACTTATTGTAGAGACGAGGTCTCACCAGGTTGCCCGGGTAGCCTCGGCCTCCCAAAGTGCTGGGATTACAGGCTGAGCCACCGAGCCCGGCCCCAAATTACTTTTAAGTCATGTTTTAGAATGGCTACCAAGTGGAATTTATTGGGATGGATAAACCAGCCGGGTGTCAGTAATAAACGATCCACTGACAAGCTTTCACGTCTGCCAGGAAAGGTTTCAGCCTGGTGGACAATGAGGTTGCGTCAGAAAGTACACGTCAGAGAATAGGGAAGGCGGCTGCAGAGACCAGGAAGAGGTCTTGGGAGCGGGTGCCTAAGGGAGCGGAGGGGAACCATATAGTCCCTGAAAGGAACTCTCCCCAGACATATCAAATGTAGGAGTTCGGGGGCTGCACACGGAGCTGGCGGGGTCAAAAGACCAGCCAGGTCACCTGGGAGATAGCACTGCTGCATCTGTCCCTCTGTAAGCCCAGGGACCAGGCAAGCAAGTTTCCAGAGAAAATGCAGCAGCCCGTCAGGGAAGCCGCTCTGGAAGTCCCGCCCCACCTCCAGGAGGCGGGGTTTGTTCTCCAGCTCATTCATCCTTTGGGATGACTCACTGCTGAGTTGTCACCGAGTGCCGAGGCTTCCAGAGAGGAGGAGCAGCCTCCGCCTCGCCCATCTGTGCACAGACAGTCCTGGCAGCATTGCAACTGGAGTGTTCCCAGGCTGGCCACAGGGGGGCGAGGGGGAGCCAGGCCTGACGTCCAGGCCATCTGGGCTGTTCCTGCGCTGGGAAGAGCACTGGACTGGGAGTCAAGGGCCTGGGTACTAGTCCTTCCGTGGCCTCCTACACACTGGTTATCCTCTGCGCCTCGGCTAACTCTAAAATGGGGAGGGTGATACCTCTTCTAAAACCAGGACATCTAATCCCTCGTTTGGGTTTGTGCCTCAATTTTCACATCAGAGAAGTCTTCCCGATTGCCTCTCAGTAGCTAATCATACTCTAGTTTTACTCCCCAAAAAGACTTAGGGCAATTACTTTCCTTGAGATTATGACTTACACATCCGTTGGGGTGCAAATGGGGTTGAGAGAACATGGCAGTGCCAGGCAGGTCCCGTGCGAAATGTTTGCTCCCACCCTCTCTGTAGTCCGCATAACCACCCTTTAGGGTAGACTGAGGAATGAAGAGCATCGTTTCCATTGATTTACTTTTGTAAGGGCTGTAGCTTACATGCAGTCAAGTACCTTAATCTTTTAAGTGCACATACAACACGACAAATCTTTACATGTACACCAGCGTAACCACCTCCAGATCAAGACACAGAGCATTTCCAGCGTCCTCTATGCTTGTAAACTCTATTTCCTCCTCAAAGTAGTATTCTACATAGATAAGGATACCGAGGCTCAGAGATATGAAAGGCTACGCCCAAAGTCACAGAGCAATAAACAGCACTGTGAAGGCAGAGGGTGGGGGAGCTTGAAGGAGGGTGTGAGAGCACTATCAGCCGTGTGTCCATGGCCTCCCACCTCTTGATCCTCAACGTCCACTCTTCCCACGGCAGCCAGCTTCAGGCACTTTTGCCTCTGCTGGCCTAGGCTGTGCCCTTCCTCACCCCCTCCTCATCCCTGCCTGTGCCAGAGTGCCTCACCTTGATTGCAGGGGCCCTCTTGGCAACAGAATCATGTTAACCCCAAAGGGCTTAAGGCTGAAAACCTTTACTCAAGAAGTGAATGAGGCTTAATTCTAGGAGCAAAACCCAGCAATTTCCTATTCATAGCCGATAATCCCTCTCCATAGCCAGCATTGGGCCATCCTGGAGTGCGGCAAACCACCACGTTATGAGGAAATATTGTCCCTTCCCAGATTTTTCCTGGGGTGCCATCTGGGTTTGGACTACAAAATTCTGCCTCCTGAGGCTATTTCCCAAGAAGTGACCTCAGTTCTTGTAAAGCCTTGGTCCAGCCTCCTCTTCTATGGCCAGTGGCATCATGGGTATCTGCCAACCCTTCAAGCAGAGATCATCCATCCCTCTGGGGCTGACTTGGAACCTGCATTTTGATGGGTGTGTTTGTGTTGATCTTGAACCCAGAACTCTCCTTATCTCCAACGCCTAGAATACTCCACCCTCTCTTTAATAATGGTAGACACTTTGCCCTATCCTCCTGATTATAAGAAGCAGCATGGTTTACCACAAGGAACACTGGCTCTGGTGACCCACAGAGATGGGCTTGCCTCTCAGTTCTGGCAACTTCTCCACTGCGTGACTTTGGGTTGGTTACCTAACTTCAGAGGCAGACTCTAGTGCTGCCTCTCTTCTTCCACTGCAGTAGACTCTCCAAATTTTAGCTTAGCACGTGACCACCCAAGAGATATTTCCCAGACTCCCCTGGATCTTGGCGGCTGTGTGACCAAGTTTTGGCTAATAGGCCACAAGAAGCATCATGTGGCAGCTTTCAAAGTCATGCGCTTATTAATAAAAGTCATTTACATTCCTTAAAAGTCATACACCCGCCAGGCATAGTGGCTCAAGTCTGTAATCCCAGTACTTTGGGAGGCCAAGGCAAGAGGATTGCCTGAGTCCAGGGATTCGAGACCAGCCTAGACATCTTTGGCAAGACCTCGTGTCTACAGTAAATCAAAAAATTAGCCAGGTGTGGTAGCGCGCGCCTATAGTTCCAGCTATTTGGAAGGCTAAGACGAAAGGATCGCCTGGATCCAGCAGGGCTGCGGAGGCCATGAGTGTGCCACTGTACTCTAGCCTGGGCAATAGAATGAAACGCCAACTAAAAAAAAAAAAAGTCATACACCGTTTGCCATCTTCTTCATTCTTCCCTCATCCATCTTCTACCTGGAACAAAGATGTGGTGGCTGGAGCTCCAGCCATCATCTTGGACCAAGATTACTAGGGGCTGCCACCGATAATGGTAGAGAGTGAGCCCGTCATTGGCACAGCAGAGCTGCCATACCAGCCTGGACTTTCACATAAGTGAGAAATAAACTTCTCTCTTGGGGCCCTTGTTGCTCACAACAGGTCCTATTCCTAGCTAAAGTATCCTCCAAGTCTCAGCTTCCTGATCTGTAAAAGGTAGATAACAATGTTTACTTCAAAGACTGCTCTGAGAGAATCAAGGAAAGTGACATACACAAACAGCGCAGTGTGCCTGATAAATGCTAATAAGGTTCTTCCCTTTTTCTCCTATCTAACATCTGTACTCCCTAGCACAGCACTGATCATCCACTGTGTGCCCACCACTGTGCTGGGCACTGGGAACACAGCGGTAGAAGGTGCAGTCACTACCCTCAGGGGACCTAGGTCATACGGACTCAGGTGGGCAAACAGACATTATAACACAGAGAATATGACTATATACTAAATTCCTACTTAAGACTGTATTTGGGCTGGGCATAGTGGCCCACACCTGTAATCCCACCACTTTGAGAGGCCAAGGTGAGGTTATTGCCTGAGCCCATGGGATTGAGAACAGCCTGGGCAACTTGGTGAGACCTTGTCTCTACAATAAATCAAAAAATTAACTGGGCGTGGTAGCGCATGCCTATAATTCTGGCTACTTGGAAGGCTGAGGTGGAAGGATCGCCTGAGCCCAGCAGGTTGAGGCTGCGGTGGCTGAGAGCGTGCCACTGCCCTCCTGCCTGGGTGACAGAGTGAGTCTCCAACTCAAAAAAAAAAAAAAAAGACAGAAGAGTGTTTTGTGGAGTCTAAAAGTGCATCACAGCTGGGCCCCAACATGTAAGGTGTCTGCCCTAAGTGAGCTTAGATTATGGGACCAGCCTGTAGTTGATTCTGACTCAGCCTCCCTGTAGCTCTGTCTCTCTCAATTTCAAATTCCTAGGTAGAACCTTTGATTGTCAAAACTCAGGGCAGATGCCACCCTAATCCAATCCCAAAGGCCATAGTAAACTGCGTTGGCCACTGGGAGACCATCTCTGGGGAGGGAAATGGTGGGGGACAGTTTAGGGGATAATGGAGGAATGGGTTACTAGCCCCACAAGATTGTGAGACATAAGGAGGGGACCTCAGAGACCAAAATGAGATCAAGGTGTTCTCTTATTCTCAAGTCAGTGTGTTACAACTAATAATAGGAATAATAATGGAAGCAATAAGACCTACATCATATGGAGGACTTACTCTGTTGCTGGGTACTGTTATAAGCATTTTAAGTGTATTATTAACTCATTTCGTCTTCAAAACAGTCCTGTGAGGTAGGTACCATCATCATACCCGCTTTACAGATGAGGGCACTAAGGCAGGGTGGCTTCCTAACTTAGTCAAGGTTGCACATTTAGAAGTCAGGATTTGAATCTAAGCAGTATGGTGTCAAATGATGCTTTTGTAACCATTTCACTTTACCTGCTCCTCCCCACAATGGTACAGAGAGTCTGCAGTGTGTACTAAAGTGTGAATTTGAGCCCTGGACCCCAACACACATGTATATGCAACACATGCATGCACAGCATGCCTTGGGTGTGTACCATTCTCTATTTGACTTTCAGTCCAGGTTCAATCACAGAAAAAAATACCTGGGATCAAATGCCTGGCACTGGCTACTAGGGTTCTCTATCAGCCTTCCCACCCACCAGAAACAACCATCCTCAGGTTGAACTGTCCCAATCCTTCATGCCTTCTCTCCTCTACTATCAAACTTGCACTGGTCAAGTATGTAAATATCAAGTATGTGAATGACTGAGAAGAGCTTAACATACTATCCTTCAGCCGGGCTCGGTGGCTCAGGCTGTAATCCCGCGCCTTTGGGAGGCTGAGGTGAGTGGATTGCCTGAGCCCGCGGGTTCGAGACCCACCTGGGCAAGCAAGACCTCATCTCTACAATAAATCAAAAAATTAGCCGGGCGTGGTAACGCGCGCCTGTAGTTCCAGCTACTTGGAAGGCTGAGGCGGAAGGATCGCCGGAGCCCAGCAGGTCGAGGCTGCGGTGGCCGGAAGTGGCCACTGCACTCCAGTCTGGGCGACAGGGTGAGACTCCAACTCAAAAAAAAAAAAGAATGAAGTGAGTAAAAGGAAAATCAATATGGAGAAAGTAATTTGCAGAGAAAGGAAGAAGAAATAGCAGCTAGAAGATAGGAAAGAATAAAATATAACATTATATATTTCAGAATTGAACAGAAATTTCAAGAAAATATATGGTTTCCTCAGTGAAGGAAAAAAGACAAAATTCTTTGAACAGGAACAGATAATCTTGAGGAAAAAACAGGCTGGGGTGATAAGATAAAAGAATGAAATAAAAAGGGTAATGATAAAATTTTTAAAAACTATAAAGGTAGTAAAGCCACAATATTATAATTAAAACCTGTATTGGAGGCAGGGCAGAATCAATGATGCAAAACCTCAAATCAATAATATGGTGTAAGCATGGAAGTTTTCTTGGAATACAAAGGAAAAAAACTAAACAGAAAGAAGAAATAAGAGCTATAGATGATCAAATTCATAAAGTTGAATTGAGGCTGAATGATGTTTCTGAAGAAAACAATAAAATGAAAGAAAGTAACAATAATCAGCAATATAATAAAAAAAATCTCTGAGACAAGGAAAGGCCTGTGTAAGCAGATTCAATGGTTCACAGTTTATAGTTCACAGGAAAAGCAATGCAAAATGCATGCCAGAGTACATCCTGATAACATTTTTAAAGTACAAAAGTGAGTGAAAAAAATCCAAATTCAGAAATACAAATAACCTTATTTTGATTATAGTACTCTTACCAAAATCCTTTGCAATGTTAAATACCAAATGACAATGGAAGAGTATCTAACTTGTTGCTGAAATTTGGTTAAAACACATCCTTGTGATTGTTGTCAATTGCTTCTGCCTAAGAAAGTATAAGAGGAGGTAAAACACTCTCCTAAGAAGCACAGACCCAGTGTCAGGCCCAATCTTCAGTGTCAGCTTCCTCTAGTTCATCTCAGATGATTCAAACCTGCTCAGAAGTATGATTTTAAAGTGTTATCTCATGAGCAGAGAGCTAAAAGCAACATGTCAGAGGCATCCTCTAAGATGGCTTCCCGTGAGCCCAATCTCTTGGTACACACTCTTATTTAATCCCTCTCCATGAGTGTGGACTGAATTTAGTTATCTCCTTCTAATGAATACAATGTGACAAAGGTAACAGAGTGTCACATCCAAGATTAAGTTAGTTACAAAAATACTATCTACTGTCTCATGCAGTCTTATTTTCTCCCTCGCCCTGAGGACTCCTGCTACCCACTTGGCCCACGTGGCAAAGAAGTTGAGAGAGACCTCTATCCAAAAGCCTGTAAGGAATCGAGGCTCTCAGCTCAACATCTTGTGGGGAAATAAACCTTGCCTATAAATATCCCCCCAATTGAGCCTTGATGAGATTGCAGCCCAGACCAGCATGCCAATTGCCGTCTTCTGTAAGATTTAAAGCAGAGGTACCCAAGTAAACCATGCTCAGATGTCTGACACAAAAACTAAGAGACAATTTGTTTGTTGTATTAAGCTACATTGTGGGATAATTTGTTATGCAGCAACAAATATATATATATGCTCACTCTGAATAAAGTAAGAAATTTGAGGATAGCATGTAACTTTCTGACTAATCTCTCAATTTCTTTTTTTTTTTTTTTTTTTTGAGTTGGAGTCTCACTCTGTCGCCCAGACTGGAGTGCAGTGGCCGCTCCCGGCCACCGCAGCCTCGACCTGCTGGGCTCGGCGATCCTTCCGCCTCAGCCTTCCGAGTAGCCGGAACTACAGGCGAGCGCTACCACGCCCGGCTGATTTTTTGATTTATTGTAGAGATGAGGTCTCGCTTGCCCAGGCGGGTCTCGAACCCGTGGGCTCAGTCAATCCA